>ML677359.1:21530408-21566277 GCA_007922305.1 Dermatemys mawii | reverse complement strand
TTAGGGGAACAGCTTCCATTAAATTTCCTTTAGGTGCTTTTGAAAATCCCATAGTTAATATCCGCTCACAAATACAAGTTTCAACAGTGTTTAGCAGTGGACACAGAATTCTTCAGCCTTTGTTTTTTATCTACAAAGCTTCAGAAGGGAAAGCAGAACCTGTAGCTTTTCAGATAAAATAGTTAAAATCTCATTCATATCCGGTTGTGTGATGGAAAGCAAGGGAGAGGAAAGGTATATTAATCTCTGCTTTCTGTGTATGGTGTTTACTGCTATACATCTGCACTGGGTTCTTGGTTTCTGTGTTTGCGTTGATTTTATCCATTCATGAATTCCACTCAGGATTTTCCTTCACATAGTTGCCCCAACACAACTTCTGCATGGGCAGGTTTATGGTCCCTGCAACTGAGTCAGGTAAAGGACCAATTAGCACAGGAGGATTGGGTATACATTTGGTGTGATTTGTGAACATGTGAGGAACTGTTCCTTCTGTGAACTCCAAAAGAGCCAGTCATTAGAGGCTGATGGAACGTTGGCTAGGCATACAAGGATCTGAGGTTTCTGAAGGCCTACACATTAGTATGTGTCAGTGATTGGTCCTTGTGACCCTTATGATGCTCTGTGATGGTGCACTGGGGCAGGACCATGGGTTCCCAAATTCAGGCTTAAGTCAAATGGAAAGAGATGGAGGCAGTTCCCATTTCTAGATTGAGTTTGCCAGGACTCATAGCCTTTGGGCATCTGTTGTTGTTAGTTTGGTATTGATAAAGTTTCAGGCAGTCTAGGCAAATTCCTGAAGGATTTATTATGTATCTTCCTTCCTCTTTGTTCAATCAAGTGAAATTAAATTGCTTGACAAATTTCTCAGCACGCTATGTATTATATACTTACATTATACAGTCTTCATTTTTGCCATGGCTTTCACAAAATCATGGATTTTCATGATTTTCAAAGAATTTCTGACACTGCACCCTTGACAGTTCGGGATTTCTGCATATGAAAAGTAGATGCAATGGGTAAACTATTGAGCTAAACTCATTGTGAAACTTTAATTAAGTCAAGTTAAACTTTGGATTGCATGGGGAAATGGAGCTCTTCAACAACATTGTGAAACACAATCTGACTAGTGAACTCTCACTGCAAGCTTGAATTCCCATTGAGACAGTGAAGTTTCTCCCTCACCTAAGTTCAAAAACAACAGCAAAAATTCAATTCTGATGTGACAAACTATTATTCAAATTTATTTGTTGTTACCACAGCACAAGTATAGTTCTTTCTTGACTAATTCAAGCCATTAAAATTGTCAAGGCTGATTCCTCACTCTGGCACTTTGAGTGCAGAAGGTGAGGGCCCAGAAGGATTCTAAAAAATAATACTGTACACTCCAGGCTTGTATTAAACTCCCAAGGTTACAGCTTTTCTCTGACCTTGGATGGGTAGATGCTGCCACCACCAAAGTGCAAAAATCCCTTTGAGAACCCAGGAAGGCACACCGGGGAATTGCTTCCTGTGGGGTACCCTCAAGTCCTTTCACAACCCTCTTCAGGGAAGAGCTGAGAAAGAAAACAAAGGAAATCAGCTATTGCCACCAGTTAATTAAACAACATGTGCACAAACCTCTTAGGACACAAAATCCAGTTCTGGTCTAAAAAAAGCTAAATTTTATTAAAAACAGAAAGAAAGAAAATACATTTGAAAACTCAGGCTATTGCTTAATTATTGTGAGTTTTTTTAAAATCTAGCATCAAGAATAACCTTCTTGAGGTTAAAAGCAAAACAAAAGCATTTGGAGTTAGCACAGAGGAGTCCACAAGTCATAAAGGGGAAAAAAATCCTCATCCTGTTTTCCTAGACATTTCCTGATTTACTTACATATCTGGGGGTTTCAAGTGAGTAGTTTCTAGATATGGTTCAGATGATTTTTCATACGTGGACCCAAGCTTCTTACAACATAGTTCCAGCCCTGTCTCTGCTTCTTCTGGAGAACAACAGAACAGACAAAGGGGAATGTTTTTTCCCAATTTTAAAAAGTTCTAGCCTTTCCATTGGCTCTGTTGGTCAGTGCCCACTCCCTTCCTTTTACCTATGCAGGGAGACTTTTTAACCCTTTACGGGTAAAGCAAATAGAGATCAACTACTAAAAGGGATTTTTTAGCTAACTGGTTAGCTTGGTGTCCATAAAAGGCAGCTACTCACTACCCCCATTCATTTATCACAAAAAATGTTACAGGATATGGAACCTTTTTGCAGGTGGGATTTGACATCTTTTAATTATATATTTATGATAATGTGCTCTTCATAATGACCAGTCAATGGCTCTTCCTAAAAATTATCGTGATTGAACAGCTATAACAACTTGCACTTCTGCAGTGTAGATGATCAGGAAGTATTTTATAGACTCTTCTCTCCAGCACAACCCTGAGGCATAGGTAAATATTATACCCATTTTATAGGTAAATAAGCTGTGTCACAGACACTATAGTTATTATCTGTCCATCAGCATGCCTTTGTCAGTGGCTTAATGAGGGAAGTCCCTTTTTATACCTGTAATATTTGCAGAAAGAATACAGAAAATGACTGGGAACAAATAATTTATTTAGCAATGGTGTAGTGTAAAAACCACTTCTGCAGTATAATTATAGCATAATTATAATTTGTTTTCTAGATACTGGAAAATACAGTATATTTTATTATGTTTTCAGCTCATCTGTGTGTTTTCTCATTAGTCTTATGTGGTTTTACAGAATTAATATTCCAGTGTTGTTTTTATATGATAATGATATGCATTTATTTTTCTACTTATTTATGGTAGTAAAGCTACAAAGTAATTATTATGATAGAGCGGTTTTTACTAATCTAGGTAAGAACCAGTTAGAGAAGCTGAAGAACTGAGGCAAAATCCAAAGAATTGTGATCCTCATCAACCTTTGTTTCATTGGGTATACTCAGCACTAGGATAGGGAAATGTGCTGAGTTGCTCTGCTTTGTGTTGGTGGCTGACACCCAGAAAAAAATATGGAAAAAATCTTCAGCTAGTAATCTTCAGTCAGTTTGTCTATCATAAGTATCCAAAGCTTAGATTTACTAATGAAAGGACATAGTTTATGTAGTAGTTAGAGGCATTAAATCCATGTTTCCAAGAAGACAGTAGCTAACCTCCCAATTCACTGGGGCCAGATTTTCATCTGTTGTATGCAGAGGGCACCTGAATATAGGCATGTATAAAAAGAGATGGTGATAGTCACAGAGTTGTGTGGCCTTGAGTTTCTCCACCCTGTGAATCCCCAAGTTCCTCCGCTTGAGAAAAACAATATGCTCTTCTATACCACCTCTTATGAGTTTTTCTTCAGGAGAGGTGATCCTGGGCTAAGAGAGTGGGATGGACAAGAAAAGATGAAGAGGTGAGTCCTCCCAATGAGAAAGTGATGGGACATCAGCAGTAGCTAATCACTGGGGTAAGATGAAGTTGTTGTTTCTTAACAAATGGCATAAAAAGGCATAAAACGTTGCAACAGAAGGCATGAGATTTATAGGTTAAGGAAACCATTACAGCTGCCCCTTGGCAGGCAGACGTGAATTTGTTGATAGATGGCTGGCAGCCTGCTCACTTGTTGCTGCAAAAGTTCCTCAACATACTAACTAAAAACAGGCTGGTGCTCTGCCTTTTTTTGTTTGCTTTTACTCAGGATAGATAGGGTTTGAATAATAATCAAAAAAATAACATGTAAGAATTTTTCCTTTTCATCTCTAAGTTCTGTTGCTGTATCACAATCATTGGTTAGTAATATGAATGTTAAAGAGAAATTATATATTTTCAGGTCATAATTATTTTGTCAAAAATGCATTAAAGTTAGCTAGGATGTTATCACAAAGACTTAATAATACAAAATGTAGTGATGTCTCGTTGATTTTAAAAATCCATAAATAATGTAGCAAGGGTGCTTTATCTCCAGAGTAACATCATTATGTCTAAGAAAAATTTACACTTGTAAGTTTCATAAAAAGAACTTACTACATTAATTATTTTCAATACTATGGTGATCTGTTGATGAGCAGATTGGTTTGTAGAAGAGTAACCCAATAAGTTATCTAAAGGCAAGTTTTTGTGTGAGTAAATGTTAGAAGAGCAAAGTAGCTTACAATCATAGTTACGTTACCCTTTGATTTATTTTCCTTCTGTCTTTGTCACACCCTTTCTTAACTCACCTTCCTGTTACTTAGTACCTTTTTTCTGTTCAGGTTAGGCTGCAAATCGCTGGGAAAAATAGTGCTGTTTTTCCAGTAAGAAACACTATACTAGTGTTTCTTAGTGAGTGGCAAGGATTCTGCAGTCATACTGAGTGAGAGACTAGGATCCCATTATTATAGTCTGTCTCACTCTCTTCAAGCTCAATAGAGCTCTTTTGTTAATATTGGTTATTACTTTTATTATCATAGCAAAATTAGCCTGTCAGCAATGGATGCAACAAAAATGGTGCTGAACATAATTTAACTGCAAGTGTAGCCAAGGAATTCAGAACCAGCCCAGAATCTATGGCTAAAACCAACCTAACTCACTTTCTGAAATGAAGCTGAAAAGGGTTTGTCCTTGGTGCACAGGCATTTAAACTGTGTTCAGCACCAGTTTCACTTGTTGGTGACACCTGTTGTCAGTAACAGGACATTTGCTGTGTACACAAGGATCTCAGGCAAGAAGCAGCACTACTGTACTTATATGGTTTTGAGTGTTGATTGTCCTTTGGACCTATGTTGAACAAAAAAGGAAGGTATTGTTTGCCAGGTGGACAGACAACCAACTTGTTCTTCCCTGTATTTTCTATAATGCTTACTTTAAATATAATTTGCAAATATGTAACCAAAAATTAGCTAAATGTATTTTTATGTTCTGAATGCTTCAGATAGATAAGGGAGGCCTTTGGCATATAATTAACTATAATCAGGCTTTGTCTTTCATTTCAGTATCCACAAAGTCAAGCTGGCCAGCTCCTGCCACACTTAACATTGCATCTGCTATGGTGCCTTGTTGGGGAAAATAGAGCTGTCCCAGGAGCTCACATAAGTGTAATTATTATATAGTATGGTTTGCAAAGTGTTTTTTATGTTGTTTTATATTTCAAAGGGTATAAAAATAATATGAAAGACATCATAAAACTGTGCTATATAATGAAAGGGGAAAAAAAACCACATTTACCTGAGCTATCATGAGTCAGTTCCATGCCCCAGCATGGTTCTTCAAAGCCTCTGAAATTAAGGCCCGCATTGTGTGGGGGTCTGGCAGCTGAAAGAGGGGTCAGCTGGTGTGGCTTTGCAGAGGCTGAATGGAGGTGAATAGTGCACTTCTTTGTACAATCTGTTGAGGGTTTTCGGAACATAACATTATATGTAGCTGTGTGTGTTAAGAAAATATTCTCAGCTCACCTTTTAAATTCTACCTCTATAACCCTTGAGGTGTAAATGCTATTAGAGAGAATTTCAGTTGATCTCCACAATTTAAAATGTTTCTATAATTGTATAAGTTACCATAAGTAAAGTGTAACAACTGTCTGTCTGTGGTCTAAAGAACTCTGAAGTAGGGGTCTGTCATTGAGAGTAGAGCAACTTTTTTGGCTTGTAAGAAAGGCAGGATAGGAAGAAGACAGATTCATCTGAACAAAGGCACTGTGAAGCCCTCTGATGTAGCCAATACACTGGCCCGCTCCCTGTAGATATATGAATAGATATTCTATTTTAAATAGAATTCCTATTTGAAGATAAGTTTTTAGCATCTAGAATTGTCTAAGTGAGTCGGATTGGAGAGGGTAAAAAACAAAAATAAAGAAAAGAAATACTATGTGTAGGAGAAAACATTCACGAACCATTCATCTCTCTGAATGTGATCCCTGTAATGCCACCAAAGACAGCGAGACATATGATGATAGCTGGGCAAGCAGTAGCTGTGCGCAGGGCTGCTTTAACTTTTGTACCTATTCAGTTTTTCAGAGATCTAAAAACATTTTAGACAAGATAGTATTAACAGCTTGCTCCAGAGGCCAAGCTCTGTCCTGCTTCCCTCAACTGGAAATGCATAACCTCATATCTGTACCAAAATATTAAAATGTACAACACATTCAAGGAGGCAGAATCACAACTTCTCCTGATTTGCCTCTGAGAAGTACATGTCATCAATTTTAATGAACAGCTGAGGTATATGGATATTAAAAAAAATGGAGAAGAACCTCTCACTTTGCTGTTTTTGCCTTATAGTTCCACAATTTAGCACTTAAAGCCAAACAGTTGTTGTTTCAATATAGTGTAAGAAAGCACTTTGAAGTTTTTGTTTTCTGTTAGTACAGTTTACATGCAATATCAAAATTTGGTAAATGGACCTCTCAGTAGTGTTCCTACTGTCTTACCTGACTAATGGCAATCATGTTTCCAGCTTCTGTAAGCAACCTCAGGAGAAAGATAATGTATCCTCACAACTGCGCAGAGCATTGGGTCTTAAGCAGTGGAGTTTTGACTATAAACAAGGGTAGTTTACTAACTTGTTTTCAGCAGCAGGTGAACTGTGAGACACACATGACTTCTATATAGTGGCAAAAGTTGGTTGCTGGATAAGTAAATAAGTGGCTATTTTCGGTCTGCAGTGTTTTTTTCTTGAGGTGAGCCACTTGTCTGATGGGAGGGGTAATGGGGTTCTAGGTTAGCATGTTGTCAGCTAGTTCCAAGGTCAGTAGATAGTAGAGGTCTCTGAAAAGGTACGTTTGAGTTAATATAGAGGCATGCAAGTGTTAATATGCTCCTTTTTAGTTAGACATTCTTTATAACAAAGTCCAGTTTTAAGTATCTGGTAGGGTTTAGACCAGGGATCTCAAAGTCCCAGCCCAAGAACCTCCCCCCTGTGGCCCATGGAGGAGAGATACATGCAGCCATGCTGATGGCGCTGTCTGCTGCAGGCACCGTCCCTCGCAACTCCCTGTGGCTGGGGGAGAGGGACAGAGATACCATCACTGGTCACCAGGCGGAGTTAGCCATGGAGGCAGCATCATTAGTTGCTGGGCATAGTCAGCGATGGAGGCAGTATCATTTTTTTCTACAGTGAATATAAACAAGTCAAAACACAACTATCTGATGCATACCTTGCTGCAATCCTGAAGGTTACAACTGCTCAGTCACTGAGGCCAAACATCAACAACTGACAGAACTGAAGCGTTGCCAAACTCTCTGGCAGGTGAAGAATTGTATGAAGTTGTATGACAGTTTTATTATTTCTAAGAAATTCAAAATAAAATATACAATATAAACGTTTTCTCTTCTGAACACCATCTTCAGTGACATTATTGGCCCATTGGGAGGATTTGAGAACTGGCACTGGCCCTCAGGTAAATTGAGTTTGAGACCCCTGGTTTAGACAGACTTTACATTGGATATGCACACTTAACATGTATGACAAAGAATCTACCTGGAGTGATTTCAGTAACCCAGTCCTTCCTTTCTGACAGGTACAAAGAGTGGCACTAGAGTAAGGGAAATGAACAGTTAGTCCATCAAATATGAGCTACCACAGGAAGTTGTGTATCCTCCTAAGAGCATAAGAGCTGCTGAAGAAGGTTGTAAGGGATTTTGATTTGTGATGATGGTACTTAGTTCTAGGTTTCTTATTCATTAGATTCAGTTAGTTCAGTTTCCTTTCTTCCATAGCATCTGCTCAAAATAGGATCAAATGAGAATGAGTTGGCTGATAATTAATCTGGTTAAAACAGAGATGTGTTTGTTTGGTTGGTAATCTAGAGAAATTAGTGCTTCACTTATTCATGAAATGAATCCCATCCATTCCAAAACAGTATGGGGTAATTTGAACCCAAGATTTCTCTTGGATTCCCAACTAGCAGAAGGTGTACTGTAGTGGGGCAGCTGCCCCACTCCAGCAGAAAAGGGGTTAAAGTCAGCCTTGGGAGAAGGCTGGGACTGAGAGCTGCTAAACTGAGCCGTTTGGGGAACCAGCCGCAGCTGGGCCACGCCCCAATCAGGCCACAGCTGGCCTGTATAAAAAGGCTGTCAGCCAGGAGCTCAGGCAATCTCTCTCCAGTCTTGAAGGGAGCAGGGCCTGCCTTCCTGCAGAAAGGGTACTGGTAGTGAAGCAGGGCTGGGGAAAGGCCAGAGGAGCTGGGGAGCTCCAGGCCAGCAACTCCCCAGGCAGCAGGGCCTTGTCCAAGGCCCGCCAAGGTACTGGGTTGCAAGGAAAGGCAGCAGGCCAAAACTCCCTTGCCTGTGATGACTGGCTCTTACACTGCAGTCTGCCCCAGGGAACGGGGGCTCGTTGCTGATGGGCAGTAGCCGCAGACTGAGGCAAGGTGGGAATAGTGGGTTGTGGGTTCCCCAGGAAGGGGAGGCCCAGGGTATTTCCAAGGCACAACAATCCAAGTAAAAGGACAGGAGGGACATGGGTGGACAGTGAGACATCGGCCTGCAGAGGGTGCTCCGAGGGCTAGTGAGCTAATTCCCAGACAGCCAACAGGAGGCGCCACTGGGGTGAGGAGTCATGCTGCTACAGGTACATACAGCTTTTTGACTCTGTGGTTGATTGAAGTGTTGCAGCCTTTCCTCACTGAAGCAGATCTCATGAGTCATCCATGCCTCTATCACTTTCAAGTTTGGGCTACTTCATTGTCTCACAGTTAGGGTTACCCTTGAAGCAGGGCTTTGGAGCGGAGCCTGAAGCTGGAGCACGGAGCAGTGGAGCTGCAGGTTTTTGCCTGGAGCTGGAGCAGAGCCGGAGCACCGCTTCAAAGCCCTGCCTTGAAGACCACTTGGAAACTTTAGCCAATGCTGATTGCAGTAGTAACATGCTCACAGTGCAGTGGATCAGCCATGAGCACATTAGGCCTGTGTGCCATGCAAGTTCCTGGCTTCCTATCTACTTGTGATTTACAATTCAAATTAGCTTTAATCTACAAAATCTTCTATGGTTTGGCATTTAGTTGTCTTAGAGTTTGAAGCTCCATCATCTAAGCTGAGGTCTGCTGAGAAACTTCTGCTCACGGTCTTTATGTGATTCTGGATTAGAGGTAGGGCGTTTGTGATTTGTTTTGGAACTTTACTACCTCTGCCACATTCCAAGTTTGCTTCATTGTGAAGTGAAAGACCCTTCTCGTTGACAAAACTTTAATTATAATGAAAGCTACCTCATTTACAGAAGAACAGCCATACTGGGTCAGACAAAAGGTCCATCTAGCCCAGTATCCTGTCTTCTGATAGTGGCCAATGCCAGGGGCTTCAGAGGGAACAGGTAATCATCAAGAGATCCATCCCCATTCCCAGCTTCTAGCAAACAGAGGCTAGGGACACTATCCCTGCCTATCCTGGCTAATAGCCATTGATGGACTCCATTATGGATTCCATGAATTTATCTGGTTCTTTTTTTAACCCTGTTATAGTCTTGGGCATCACAACGTTCTCTGGCAGAGTTCCACAGGTTGGCTGTGGGTTCTGTGAAAAAATACTTCCTTCCTCTTTTTTTTTTTTTTTTTTTTTTTTTAAATCTGTTGCATATTAGCTTCATTTGGTGATCCCTAGTTCCCGTGTAATGAGAAGTAGTAAATAACACTTTCTCCACACCAGTCATGATTTTATAGACCTCTTTTGTATCCCCACTAACTCACTCATATCAACTGAACTCTAGAAAAATTACTGACTAGTAGCTTCATACATCACCACTGCAGCCACTAGAAAACAAGTTTGAACTGTGAATTCATTTTTGCTATTAAATGTTAGCAATAAATGTATAAAACAGATAGAGTGCAGCTTGATTTTAATAAGCTAAATTGCCCACCCCTGGTCTACTGTCAAACTACAGGCTGGGTCCGGGCCGTCAGGGTTTTGGCTCTGGCCTGTGGGATTGCCACCCCCGGAAGCGGCCAGCACCACGTCCCTGCAGCCCCTGGGAGTGGGTGGGTGCAGAGGGCTCTACACACTGCTCTTACCTGCAAGCACTGCTCCCCCCGCCCCTGCAGCTCCCATTGGCAGGGAACGGAACCGTAGCCAATGGGAGCTTTGGGGGTGATACCCGCAGACGAGGGCAGCATGGAGACCACTGCGTCCCCCCTTCCCCTGGGGCTCCAGAGATGTGGTGTTGGCTGCTTCTGGGAGCGGTGAGGGGCCAGGGCAGGCAGAGAGCCTGCTTTAGCTTCACTGTGCACTGCTGGACCCTGGAGCCGCTCCAGGTAAGCGGCACTGGGCCAGAATCTGCACCCTGAACCGCTCCTGCCCCCCCACCCCAACCCTCTGCCCTGAGCCCCCAACGTTCCTGCTCTGAGCCCCCTGCCACTCCCCTCCTGCACCCCAACCCCCTGCCCTGAGTCCCTAACCCCCTTTCCTGAGCCCCCTGCTGCACCCATCCTGCACCCCAACCCCCTGCCCTGATCTTCCTCCCACACTCCGCACCTCCCCTCCACCCCAACTCCCTGCCCTGAGCCCCTTCCTGCACACCGCACCCTCTTCCAACACTTGCACTCCCTCCTGCACCCCAACTCCTGTCCTAGCCCTACATTCTTGGCTCTGCATGCAATTTCCCCACCCAGATGTGGCCATCGGGCCAAAAAGTTTGCCAACCCCCATTGTAGACAGAGATTAGAAAAATAAAATTGGATTGAAAATTTAGTAAACATGACTTAAGAAGAATGTAACACTGAGATACATTTTGTAGAAACTTATTTTTTTCAGTGTGATTCTATGAGGTCCTCTGTGGAATTTTACAAATTGTTATTTTGTACTTTATAGGATTTATAAGTCTTTAAAAAATTTTACAAATAATTTTCTAAATTTAGGAACTCTCCAAGAAATTATGTACTGAAGATTGTATAATGCCTATTTTACATCTAGACAGATCATGTAATCTCTTTGTTCCTCAATTTACCTGTGGGTTACAGAGTATTGGTGGTAGAGCTACAAGTAGAACCCAGAACTCCTGACTCTTCTTTCCAGTAATCAACAATCACTTTCTTTTTATGGGTATTTCATTTTCAGCGGTGTCTGCAATATTAGTACACTAGTAAGTGTCGTCGCATAGTCTAGTTCCGCTTGTCTTCATGCTGAATGTGATGGTAAATGGAAGTTGCCTCTCGGACTAGTGTTGCTGATTATGATCTCTCGTCACAGAGTGTAATCAGGAGTATGTCCACTGAGGTTGATGTAGTTTTACACCAATGTGGAACCACTAAGGTTTTGTATGTTTGGATTTAGATCTGTAATCAAAGCTGCACAGTCACTCATAGTGAATTAGTTTTGATATCTGTTGGGGGAGCTGTAAAATAATTCTGACTACTGAAGTGAAAATTTGATGATTAAATCACTGATCTGACCAGTTCCTTGAATTCTGCCTCTTGGGTTAGAGTAATTTTTTACTACTCTGTTTGAAGCTGTAGAAAATGGACATTCAGAAATTATAAAGCTTCTACTCCAACATGGAGCAAATATTAATGGATCCCATTCTTGGTCTGGATGGAATTCTTTGCACCAAGCTTCTTTTCAGGTAACCTATAAATTATTATTTCATTTTCATGTAAATAGTGTGGTTTACCCTTTTAAAATGACAGGTTGTACAGTTTTTGTTTCCTACTCTGGCAGTTTATGATTGTTAGGCTAGGGCAGAAAAGGCAGTCTAAATGCTAATGATCATTCTGAATGTCATACTATGCTACTGCAGCTATAGAAAGTATTAGGCAGCAATGATTATTTAAATACTGCATGTACTTAAGAAGTGATCAGATATAACATTTGGGAAGTAAATCTGTTATAAGATACACTTAATTTTTTGAGAAGGACTTTCATTGTATCATAGATGAGGCCAACCTGGTGTCTTCTGAATCTTTTCTTAAATCCAGCATAAAAAAATTATCAGATTTGTGGTTGCAATATGCTAATTTAATTCTGCTTATATTTATTGGACTGGGTAAATGTGCAAGATGAAATTAAACCTATCTGATTCTGACACAGACTTTCAGAATACCATAGAATATTGAATGTACTCTATATTTTCGATTTTTACACAGAGTAAGAATGGAAAAATTAGGTTATATAAATTCCACTGCTTTTTCTAACAAAACAAAAATATATTTATTTCAGGGACATACTGAAATAATAAAATTGCTTGTTGAAAAAGGAGCAAATAAGGAATGTTTGGATGACTTTGGGATCACACCTCTGTTCATTGCTGCTCAGTATGGGAAGCTGGAGAGTTTACGAGCACTAATATCACATGGTAATTTTCACCTTTTATTTAGTAGTAGTAATTTTTTTATAATGTTAGTGAAATATCAGCTATGAACTGGTATATGAAATTGTCACAGAATGCTTAAATCTTGCTATTCCGGTGTCTTGCCTTGCTTTCCGTTGAGTCAGACTAAGAAACAGGTAATAAAACACAAATGCTTGTCTACAGTTGAAATGCTACAGTGACATAGGTAATCCACCTCACCGAAAGACATTACCTAGCTCAATGGAAGAATTTTTGGGTTGACTTTGCTCTATGTGCACAGGGAGTTAGAATTTTTTTACATCCTGACCAACTTGGTTGGGTCGACATGATTTTTTAGTTAGACCAGGCCTAAGTAATGACTTCTAACCTAGGTAAAGATTAAGGGTCTGATTGTGAAACCCTTAATCACAGAGTAGTCCTTTACTACACGAGAAGTCCAATTCATTTCTATGGATTACTGCAGGAGCAATATACCCTTAATCATGCTGAGAAGTATCACAATCTGGTCCTAAAGTTACAGTAGTAATTTCTTCAGAATCTTAGACCAACAAATCTTGGTGTGCATCTCTGAATAGTATGCTCTCACTAACCTTCCCAAACAATCAAATGAAAATTAAACAGTCATAACTATTAAACTGAGCACCCTAAACCTGGCCATAATATCACACACATGTCAACAACTCTAGCATCTCAATACTTGTGGAGCACTATATACAGAAAATAATTTCTAACAAAATATTAACTAAATCTTTGCAATTTCTCCAAAATGTCTATCATTTATCTGGTATTGCCCAATTCTACTGCACAGTAAGACAAGTACTTCCAGTCTCAGACAAAGTCTTTCTCTCATTTTACAGTAGGAGTAAGAAACCCAAAGTAAAGTTGTAAAGGTGTAAATAAAAGTAATGACTCTGTGGTTTATAGTTCTGTTTATTATCTTCTGCTATCAATGTATAATGCACTGCTATACCAGAGTGCAAGACCAACAATCTGCCAGCATAGCAAGATTACTGGCATGTTGAATGATGGGAATATCTTCCTTTAAATGGAAGTAAGTGGTTCAGCTCTCCAGTGTGTAATGTTGTTTTAGAGTTGCATTGTGCTGAGGATTGCATATTTTTCTGTATTTGTGATTAACTTTATGTTAATGTTTTGCACATCATTCATTCACTCTGTAACCTCATCAGGGTTTCAAGTGACTCTAAAAGAGAATTTTAAGGGACTAGCGTTTGACATCAGTATTTTCTTCCTGTCAGATTTAAATAAAAATCAAAAATACTTTGAGAACTTTAGTTCTAATCACTTTCGTGTATGGACAATTTGAAAACATGTAGCAGGTTAGTAAAGTAAATATGATTCTTCTTTGAGTGCTTGTTCATGTGAATTCCATTGTAGGTGTGCACACAGGCTCACATGCACAGTCACTGAAGACTTTTTCCTTAGTGGTGCCCATAAGGCCGGCTATGGTGCCCTCTGGAGTACCACGCTCATGCATCGGTAAATCAGATGCCGCTGGTCCTGCACCCTTTCAGTTCCTTCTTACTGCCAGTGGTGGTCAGTCGGAGTGCCTCCGCCCCTTGCTTTGCAAATGGTCAGCGGTTTCTCTTCTATCTTATCCCTGTGCTTCTAGCTGTAAATAGTTTAATCATTTGTTAGTTAGTTAGTTAGTTAAGTACCCGTTAAGTGTTCAGGTAGTGTCCTGACAGGGACTTTGCCCCAGGTGGGGCATGGGTTTCAAGCTCTGCTCTTCATGTAACAGGCCTATGCCTGTTAGTGACTCACAAAAGGACCTGCCACCGACTCCAGGGAGTGGCAAACGGCCCACGCCGACGACGCAGTCGACACGCTCTGAGCCCCTTGGCGCCTAGAGAGCTAAGAGCGCCTCTATCACAGCCCCCACCACGTGTGGCAATGGAACTGGCTAAGGCTCCCCATGAGGGCAAGCCTGACGGGAAGACGACACACATAACAAGCGAGCACCACCGGTCTCCAGAGCCAAGACAGAGCCTTAGGTCGCCACGTTTTTAATCTCCATGTCAGCCCAGGTGTCCGTCTCACCTCTGCGAGTTATTGGCTCCGTGTTCTCAATCCCAGTCTTCATTCCAGAGCTTGCTCAGGCGTCAGTCTACCCAGCACCGGTCTTCATCATGTTGTTGGTTGCCGTTGCTGAGACCATGAGGTCGCTTCCCAGCGCGGCATTGCTTGCCCTACTCCTGGCAACGGTTGGACCGTTCCCAGCACCAGTCACTGGCAGTGACAGTGAGCCGCCAGACCCAAGCCTCCACAGCCCCACCTTGTTCTCTGGAGGGTGATGACTTCTCCAGCTCAGAGGCACATTGCAGCCCCTCGCCTAGACGGCATCGTGATTGGGCTCTGGAAGGTGCATTCATGGTGTTGGTGCTGATCTGGCAGCGGGGTCAGTGGCTGACCCAAGGGCCTTATTGGAATATCTGGGAATTCCCATCGTGCCATTGCCCCACTCCTGCCAGCCCTCAGTCACTGCGCCAGACAGGCCAAAGTTTGCGCCCACAGCAACGATGGCAGCAGGTTTGGTGCAGGACACTCCGGCAGCCATCACAGATGAGGAGCTAGGACCACCCACCTCCCACAAGCATGCCCTCTCTGACTGGTGAGGACACCACCAGACCACCCCAGCATCCAATCAACCCCCTCCTTTCCAGACAAGGCAGTGGTGGGCCCCTCCAGAGCTAGCCCACTGGGTGATTTTATGGAGCATGAGGCAGTGCTCCACAGGGTGGCTTCCAAATTGGGCCTCAAGGCAGAGGAAATACAGGAGCAGACAGACGCGTTGTTTAATGGGCTCTCAGCGTCTGCCCCGGCCTGCGTCATGCCCCCGGTACACAGTGAGGTCTTAAACACTGCCAGAACCATCTGGCAAACCTTGTCCTCTATGCTGCCCACATCTAAGAGGGCAGAAAAGAAGTACTTCATCCCCCGAAAGGGGTTCAAGTACTTGTACACCCAACTGTCACTAGGATTGTTGGTTGTGTCGGGCTCAACAAGAGGAACAAACAGGGGCCCACCAGTTCCACCCCTAAAACTAAGGAGGACAAAAGGCTGGATTTGTTTGATTGCAAAATTTATTCTATGGCCAGCCTCCAGTTTCGGGTGGGAAAACTGCCAGGCCTTCTTGGATTGCTATGACTTTAACTTGTGGGACAACATGATCTGTGACCCACAACCTTCACATCAATATCAGGAAGCTCAGAGTGAATCGCCTGGCCTGCCAGACTTTCTTGCCCCACCTGGAAGGCAAGGTAGTGCAGGACAATAGTGACACAGTGTATTACATCAGCAGGCAGGGTGGTGCCAGGTCTTGGACCATTGTCAGGAAGCACTCAGCCCCTGGGAGTTCGGTGTGCAGCATGCCATTCATTTGGTGGCTGCCCACCTGCCTGGAACCAAGAACGCCTTGGCAGATTGCCTCAGCAGGGCCTTCTTGTCTTTCCACAAAGGGTCGCTCCATCTGAAGGTGGTCAGCCTAATCTTCTGCAAGTGGGAGACTCCCCTGGTGGACCTGTTCGTGTCCTAACAGAACAGAAAGTGCCATGTTCTGATCTCTGCTGGGCAGAGACAAGAGATTCCTGCCAGACACCTTCCTGATCCTGTGGTCAGGAATTCTGATGTATGCCTTCTTTAATCCACCAAGTCCTGCTAAAGGTTAAGCAAGACAAAGCAACAGTCATCCTCAGTCCCAGTGTGGCCTTGTCAACAATGGTTCGGCATGTTGCTGAGTCTTTCGGCAGCTATCCCGCTGCAGCTGTGTCTTCGGCCAAATCTGCTGTCCCAGAACTATGGCAATCTACTGCATCCGAACCTGGTGGCTCTGCACTTGACACCCTGGCTACTGCGTGGCTAAGTGGGAAAGAACGGCGGTGTTCCACGTGTGTCCAGAAAGTCCTCCACCAGGGCTGCCTATGTGGCAAAGTAGAAGTGGTTCTCATGTTGGGCCTTTGGTCACCACATTTGTGCGGAAGAGGCCCTGCTGCAGGACATCGTGGAGTATTTGCTGCACCTTAAGTTCCAGGATCTGTTGCTGTCTTTTGGTCTTGGAACACCTGGTGGCCATTTCAAGGCAGGTTGTACTTTGCCCATCCCATGATGGCACGGTCATCCTGCTTCCTCCTGTTTCTCTCCTGGAGGGTCTCCATTCCATTACCTGCCCTCCTGTCCCTCCGTTGGCAAGAAGGAACTGAGAGGGCACAGGGCCGGCAGTGCCTGACATACAGTGCCATGAGTGCAGCACTCCAGAGGGTGCCACAGCTGGCCCCAGAGGTACCACTAAGACAAAAGTTTCTGATGCCTGCACATGTGGGTGCGCGCACACCTACAATGGAAAGGACATGAGCAACTCATTTTGAAGAACAACATTTATGAAAATAGGTCACTGTTTTTTCTTCAATACCTGTGGGAAAACTTCTGAATGACAAAGCAATTTTGTGAAAGCCAGTGCCTAACTAATGCTGTAATTTGTTTATTGACTTTTGTGTTTTTGCTCTGTTATGATAATCAAACATCATATTATATGTTTTATTCTGTCAGGTGCAAATGTCAATTGTCAAGCCAAGGACAAAGCCACTCCATTATTCATTGCTGCACAGGAAGGCCATGCCGGGTGTGTGGAACTGTTGTTATCAAAAGGGGCCAATCCAAATCTCTACTGTAATGAGGAGGAATGGCAGTTGCCCATTCATGCAGCAGCCCAAATGGGCCATAGCAAGTAGGTGATACAAAAATCTAATAAACGAGCCTGCTCACCTAATGGTAATCAAGAATGAGAATTTTCAGCTATAAATGGAAGGGAAATAATGTGTTTCGGACTGTGTTTTTTAGTTTAGAATTTCTAATTCTCTCCATATTAGTTTCAAAGCCTGACCCTGCAGCTCTTATCCATGTGGAACTCTCGTGAAAGTAAGCAGACGTTTTTGCATCAGAGCCTTATCTGACTTCCATTGAAGTCAGTGGAAGTCTCACAGGGAGAGGGGCTGCAGGATCAGATAAGATCACCTGATCAGCATATTACTATTTTGTTTATTTTATGTGTTAGGTATAAATAATAAAATATGTTGTCCAAAATTCTTAAGAAGCTCTTAATTAGAAATACAGTTGTAAATGATAACCACAGAGCAGCAAAAATAGTCATATACAAATAACTAAATGAGCCAGTAAATCAAAGCAGCAGAACAGTCTCTTTAATCCACCCAAGAGCATAGCTCCACCCCTTCCCCCAAACAGCAAAAAAACCAACAACCCAAAAATGGATTTTTGCAGTAGAATAGGTCATCAAATTTGAGGTATTTCACAGCAAAGGTAGGGGGCTAGCAAGTTTCAGACGCCCAGCTGCTCACAGAGATCTGCCAGTAGCCCCCATCTCTTTTATAAAGCGGGGGATCCAACTAGAGTGGCTCCACTGAGCACAGTTTGGGCTGTATATCACAGGGAAAGAGGCACATTCTCACAATCCAGGCCTTTTAGGACTCTCTAGTTCATGATCAATACCTTAAACTCCACCTGAAGAGCCAGCGCAGTTTCCGGAGCACCGGTGCCACATGTTTCCACAGAGACGCCCCACCCATTAAATGAGATGCTGCACTCTGCACCAGCTTCAGTCTGTGAATGATTTTAAGGTATAGACCCATGTAGAATGCATCTTGTGTGGGTGGGGGCGGGGAAGGGAGCATGGAAAACAGTGAAATAAAGGATGCAACTTCCTAGCCAGCCTGGTATAGCTGTCTAACAGTCTCTGTGCGGGGTCTAAATCATCAGGTGTCATGCTCTGGTGACCAGTGGCTGCCTGGTCATGCCTGACTAATCTAATTGCCTTCTATGATGGGATAACTGGCTCTATGGATGAGGGGAAAGCAGTGGATGTCCTATTCCTTGACTTTAGCAAAGCTTTTTATATGGTCTCCCACAGTATTCTTGCCAGCAAGTTAAAGAAGTATGGGCTGGATGAATGGACCATGAGTGGATAGAAAGCTGGCTGGATCGTCGGGCTCAACGGCTAGTGATCAATGGCTCCATGTCTAGTTGGCAGCTGGGTATCAAGCAGAGTGCCCCAAGAGTCAGTCCTGGGGCCGGTTTTGTTTCAATATCTTTATCAGTGATCTGGAGGATGGTGTGGACTGCACCCTCAGCAAGTTTGCAGATGACACTAACGTGGGAGGAGTGGTAGATACGCTGGAGGGTAGGGATAGGATACAGAGGGACCTAGACATTTTAGAGGATTGGGCCAAAAGAAATTTGATGAGGTTCAACAAGGACAAGTGTAGAGTCCTGCACTTAGGATGGAGGAATCCCATGCGCTGCTACAGACTAGGGACTGAATGGCTAGGTAGCAGTTCTGCAGAAAAGGACCTAAGGGTTACAGTGGATGAGAAGCTGAATATGAGTCAACAGTGTGTCCTTGTTGCCAAGAAGGCTTACAGCATTTTGGGCTGTATAAATAGGGGCATTGCCAGCAGATCGAGGGACGTGATGGTTCCCCTCTATTCAACATTGGTGAGGCCTCATCTGAAGTACTGTGTCCAATTTTGAGGCCCACACTACAAGAAAAATGTGGAAAAATTGGAAAGAGTCCAGAGGAGGGCAACAAAAATGATTAGGGGCCTGGAGCATACGACTTATGAGGAGAGGCTGAGGAAACTGGGATTGTTTAGTCTACAGAAGAAAAGACTGAGGGGAGATTTGATAGCGGCTTTCAGCTACCTGAAAGGGGGTTTCAAAGGGGATGGATCTAGGCTGTTCTCAGTGGTGGCAGATGTCAGAACAAGGAGTAATGGTCTCAAGTTGCAGGGGGGAAGATTTAGGTTGGATATTAGGAAGACCTTTTTCACTAGGAGGGTGGTGAAGCACTGTAATGGGTTACCTAGGGAGGTGGTAGAATCTCCTTCCTTAGAGGTTTTTAAGGTCAGGCTTGACAAAGCCCTGGCTGGGATGATTTAGTTGGGGTTAGTCCTGCTTTAGGCAGGGGGTTGGACTAGATGACCTCCTGAGGTCCCTTCCAACCTTGATATTCTATGATTAAACTCTCAGTCAAAAGGGCTGATATTGATTCTGCCATGTCCTCCAGCTGCTTCACCCAAGCCACCATCACCTAAGCCTTGTTTGGACTGAGTTTCAGCCAGCTCACTCTCATCCATTCTCCAACCACAAGAAAGCATTGGCTGAGGAAACCTCATTGTCTGGGGTGTCATAGATGAGGGATTCTCAAATGGGATCATGACCCCTCAGGGTGGTTACATGGGAGTCATGAGCTGTCAGCTCCATGGGGCTGGGAGCTCCCAGCCCCCATAAAATTAAATTACCTCCCAGTTTTTAAAGTAAAGGGGTGGGGGTCACACTCAGAGGCTTGCTGTGTGAAAGGGGTCACTGATACAAAAAGTTTGAAAACCACTAAGATTTGGTTGTCTTCAGTATACTGAAAACACTGCACGCTCGTATACGTCTGGTTTGGGTAGGGTGGAGAGATGTCAGGATGACATCCTGCAGTAACCCACACTTGAGAGCCCTTTGCGAAGAGGTGCAAGTGCCCATAATTATGTGGTGCAATCTAGGCAAGAGAAAACAAAGCTACAGAAGAGCAAAAATCTCCTCTCCCACCGTGGTTTGCAGATGAGTCAACAGCATTTCACAATCAGTGGAATGTAATAAAACCTGCATGGGAGCTTGATCTTCATCCATTGCCAGGAGGAGATCATTGACCATCATGACCAGTGAAGATTCTATGTTCCAACTGACAAGGGAAAAGGTATTTCAAAGGAATCTAAATAGTGTGAGAGATGTTTTGCCACAACTGTTAACTTACTCAAAAGATGGATTGGCAAGATTGTCAAGGCATGGCTCCTTGAGCAAAGGCTGTGTTAATTTTTCCTTCAAAGCAACAGGCAGGCTGCTCTCTCTAAGAGAAGCTTTGATAATCTCCATCTGCAAAGGACACAGTGCTTTCTTGCTGATCTTCATTAATCAGGAAGAATCTGGGTCAAGAGTACAGGGTGTGACACCAAGTTCTCCCACCATATCCAATGCCTCACTGAATGCCATTGGGCTGAATTCTAACAGAGAAGACATCTCCTTTGTCTACAGTTTGTTAAACCAATCCTGCAGATCTGAACATACACTCCTACTTCTTTGTAAAAGCATAGATCCAAACTTTGCAGAACAGGCATATCTCTATATCTCTATAAATCAATCCCTGACTAAAACTAATTAAAATCTGAGATATTATTACAAATATATCAATTCCAGACAATTTTGAAAAAATCTTTTATGATTTGTTAAGAAAATTATTTCAGTATAAATTTGATACTTACCGTTCCATATGCTTAAGCACATTAGAAGTTTTTTATGTCAATGTCTGATATTATGAATGTTCTTTTTTTACATATTTATTTAATTAAAAGGATGTGATTATATTTCAGGTGTGATTTTGTTTTAAACAATGTTCATGGGAGAAATAGCCAGGATAAATAACATCTAACTTTTCCATTTATGTGAAAAGACTTCACAATAAACATAGTTTTAAATGTTACAGCATATTGGGATTGCTAATACCAGTTACTGATCGGACCTGTGACACAGGAAAAGACAAAGTGAGCCCTGTCTATTCAGCAGTTTATGGTGATAATGAAGAGTGCTTGGAAATGTTACTTAAAGAAGGCTACAGCCCAGATGCTCAGAAGTGCCTAATCTTTGGCTGCATATCACCTATGTGCATGGTTTTCCAAAAGAAGTATGTATATTTCTAATGTTTTTTCATTTATCATAGGTTAACTATACTGCTATTTATCTCAGGCTTACTTTTAAAAATATATACTTTTTTTCCCTTCTCAAGTCTTGAGTCTACAGAGTAAACCTTAAGTACCACTAATTCTTGGTCACATACATGAGCTAAAGAACCTTGCTAAAATCTCCTTTGGGAAGCTCAGTTCATTGAAAAGGAGTCTTGTAGAACATAATTGCAGTCTAGTTTCCTAGCTTTCAAAAGGCCTTATCAACCATCTCTGTCTTCTGGGAGCTTGACATGATGCTGTAATTGAATCAAACAGATTCTTAATTAGCTAGATTCCTTTCAGTAAGATTGAGTTCTCGGAAAATATTATTTTACTTTCTCTGTATGCCAGTCTTTTGTGTAAAAACGAATCAACATAAAATCATTTTAGACAAGTGTCTTTGCTTCCCTCCTCCCTCCACAAAAAAAATCTCTGTGTTCCTGGGACAAGACTATCCCAAACCCTGAAAGCAGAGCTTTCAATATGTTACAGGTGTTGTGAACTACCAAAGAGTTTATACTTAGATTATAAATCCCTTGAGATCATGATCGCTGTGTCCCATTTGTTCTGTACAATGTGTATGACAAATGCTGTTGGTGCTCAATTTTTGGTTATTTGATACAACAGAGAAAAAAATGTAAAATGTAACTACTGTTATATTAACTTAATTTACTTGATATTGATAATATATTCATGAGGCAGGACTCCTGTCTGCCCTTCAGTTCACTGTTTTGTAGTTATTAATTTTATTAATACAATTGGTAAATCTCCTCTTCCACCTAATTCTGTTTATAGTTGGGTTTGTGGGACCTTTAAACAATAAAATCAAAACATGAAAATTATCTCATTATTCTGTAACTACTATTCCCTCCTCCCAAAACTTGTTCTTAGAGAGAGTGTATTACACATTGAACCAAATCTAGATACCAGTGAAAATAATGGTGCAGGATTAGCCCTGAAGACACTTCTTGGGAACTCTGAGCTTCACATGTGATTCTGAGCTACATTTTACAAAAGGTATATATGGACAATAGATTTAAATTGGGATACTAAGTACAGATATTTTAATTAATCTGATATTGGACTAGGCATTAGAATGATAGGGATATTCAGTACGTGTACATATTGGAGAATAATATTTGATAAATGCATACAAATTATTTTTGCAATAACTACATTTATTACTGATTTAATACTTTGACAGATGCAATTTTAACTTGTTTTTTATGTACTGTATATCGCAGCAATATATTAAAAAGAAACATTTAGAAGCTGCTTAAGAAACAGACAAGACTTTTCCTTTGGAGTCTTTATTTGAATTTGATTTGGGCAGATTGCTACATTTTGCTCATGCTGCTTTATGTGGGGAAAAAAGGGGTTTGTAATGTCATATTATAAAGGGACCTTACAAGTTATAATATATACAGCAGATTATGAAAAACTAACATTTAAAAATAAGGGAAGTGGAAGGGAAAAAAAGGACTGGTTGGAAAAAAGCAATAAAAGAAAAGCAGAGGAAAGAAGGAAGCAAAGTAAGAAACAAAGAAGGAAGAAAGGAAAGAGACAAGAAAATAAATCTCCAGGGGCACAATCATCACCCTGGACCATGCAGAGGAACAAAGAGGTGTAAAGAATCCATTACTGTGGATTCCGGTTAATTGGGACACATCGGGACTGGAACAATTTGGCCCGATTAAGTGGCTGCCCCAATTAATCGAATTAAATAAAAAGGGATGCTTTGTTTCCGGTCTTTGCAATGTGTCCTGATTAAGCGGCTGCCCCAATTAACCGGTGGCCTGATTAATCGGAATCCACTGTACTCTCCTGCATGATCTAGCTGTATTGCCATAGCAGCAAGAATAGGCAGAACTTTGGACTTCATCTGTTAAGGCAGGGGTCTCAAACTCAAATGACTATGAGGGCCGCATGAGGACTAGCACATTAGCCCGAGGGCCGCATCATGGACACCCTGCCCCCACCCCCACCTTTCCATGAGGCCCTGCCCCACCTCTTCCCACCCCTTCCCTGTCCCCATTCCAACCCTTTCCCCAAAACCCCCACCCCAACTCCACCCCCTCCCTACCCTCATGGGGTGCAGGAGGGATGTGGCAAGGGTTCAGGGCAGGGAGTTGATATGCAGGATGCGGCAGGGAGCTGGGCTGCAGGAGGGGTGTGGCAGGGGACTCAGGGCAGGGAGTCAGGCAGCAGGAGGGGTGAGGGATGCAGGGTGCAGCATGGGGTTCAGGGCAGGGGACTGGGCTGCAGGATGGGTGGAGGGGGAGGCAGGACAGGCTCCCTACTTGTCTGCCTGCCTTGTTCCCCCACCCCACCTGCTGCTAGGAGAAGTGGCTGGAACCTGGAGGAGGGAGGAAGGAGGAGGGACTTTGTGTTACCATGGCCACGCCTTCAGATACCTCCCTAAAGCTCCCATTGGCTGCAATTCCCAGTTCCCGGCCAATGGGAGTGGAGAGGGGCAATGCCTGGAAGAGAGCTCTGTGCCTCTCTCCCTCCCTCAGGGGCTGCAGCCACTTGCTTTCAGCTGCTTCCTGTAGCTGCTTCCTGCCTCCAGTGGGCGCCGGGCTGGAGTTGCTCTAGGTAAGTCAGAGAGCGGATTGCGGGGGTGGGAGTGGGGGCGCGACCATAGTGGGCTGCGGAAAAGAGCCAGGCAGGCCGCATGCAGCCCATGGGCTGCATGTTTGAGACCCCTGTGCTAAGGGAAGGTGTTACTTCCTTGAGTGCTGATTCCAAAGTTACCATGGAACTATTTCACCTTTGGTTATTCTTTTAAGGCGAAGATGATGATGATGACTGAATGTGATATTGATCAGCAAGACAAAATCAAATTAATCAAATTATTTGTACAGTGCTTCAGTAATAGGAGTTTATTCAGTTGCTAAATTACTAGGGTATAAAGTACATGGCATCTATGATTTCCTGATTCCTAGTATCCGATGAGCTGTATCTACCATACAGAAGACACTCTTGTTGTTTCATATTATGAAAGAGTAATTTGGTGATTACCTGGGAAGTTTTTTTATTGTTTAGGATGTTGGCTCTGGAGTGGTTGTAACCTTTGATAGGTTACTGGCAAAAATGTTCTATGCTGAAGCTTTCAGGAATGTTAAACTTTATTATCCCTGACAGTTTGATATTGGTATTGAAGTTTGCATCCTGTACAGATTGATGTTTAGCTAAATTATGCTCAAATGTTAAAATTTTCATGATGTTAAGGATTATATATGTATTATATATGTGAAAGTTATAATGTGCATGCATTTCTCTCATCAGTATTCTTGAGTGTTGCATTCGTTCTTCAAGGGGATAGTAAACTCTTACTAAAACCCTCTCCAAACATTGTAAAATTGCTTCAAAAGAATCTCTCAATATGCACCATGTGTCTAGAAGCAGTACAGAATTTTAATAAATAACCTGCCGGTTTAGTAATTTTCCCGAGTGAAAATGCTGCAGCAACATTTTAACTGTGAAAGTATGTCCCTATGACTGTGTCTATTATAGCTAATATTTCTCTGGTCAGGCTGCAAATGATTTTGAATTGCTTGAGGCAGGAACTCATGCAGATCCTGAATTGCGCATGTGAAATCATATATCTGGATAATAGCCAGAATGTGCTCTGTCATGTCTCCTATAAATTATGTATAAGGTTTGCAGTGAAGCAATGCTCAGGGTTTATTGTATTGAATTTCACTGCATACCTCTTAGACCATGTCCTTAAAAATCAGTAAGCATCATTTCACTGTTCTGTCCTATCCTTAATGTATAATAAATATAGTTTTTAGAAGACGAATCAGCCCTGCTAATGGTAGTCAAAAATGTTGCTACAAATGAGGCAGCTAGCAGAGGTGTAAATTCCAAACTGCCTCATAGAAGCAACATTCTGTAGTCAAATTATTAACTAAAGGCCATATGTGCAACCAGCACACAAATGATTGGTTATATCATTCATTCTCACAATATCATTAATAAAGACTAATCATCTGATTTTAAAATATATCTTGCTGATAATTGCAATGGAGGCAAAGAAACTAATGATTTTCAGTTTACTTTTTTATCTTTTTTTAAATCGGCGTTGGCAAACTTTTTTTGGCCTGAGGGCCACATCAGGGTTGCAAAATTGTATGGAGGACCAGCTAGGTAAGGCTGTGCCTCCCCAAACAGCTGGCCCTGCCCCATCCACCCCCCTCCCACTGACCAACCCCTGACTGCCGTCCTCAAAATCTCCACCCATCCAATCCCCGCCCCTGCTCCTTGTACTCTGACCGCTCCCTCCAGAGATCCCCTGCTCCTAGCCACCCCTCCCCGGACCCCACCTCCATCTAAGCCCCCCTGTTCCTAGTCCCCTGATCGCCCCTCCCAAGACCCCCCACCCTAATTGCTCCCCCCAGGGTCCCACCCCCATACAGCCCCTCCGCTCCCTGTCCCCAACTGCCCCGACCCCTATCCACACCCCCACCTCTTGACTGACTCCCATGCCCTATCCAACCCCCCCGTCCCCTGACCGTCTCCCCCCCCAGAACCTCCGCCCCATCCAAACGCCTCCTGACTGCCCCCCTGCCCGGGACTCCCTGCCCCTTATCCAAGCTCCCTCCTTCCTGTCCACTTATCATGCCACTTAAAGCAGCAGCCTGAATGGAGCTAGACGTACTGCCCTGCAGGAGCTTGCAGCCCTGCCCCCAGAGCACTGCCCACATGGTGGTGTGGCTGCGGAGGGACAACAGGGGATGGAACGGGCGCAGCCTCCCGCCCGGGAGCTCAGGGGCTGAGCAGGACAGTTCCACAGGTCAGATGTGGCCTGCGGGCTGTAGTTTGCCCACCCCTGTTTTAAATGAATCAAAGGAATTTAAATTACTATGTAAAAGGAATAGATTATTTGGATTAAATTACCTTGTGAATGTGTGCACAGGTCTTTTAGGGCTGGTTTACACTATGGGGGTGGGGTGAGATCGACCGAAGATACACAACTTCAGCTACGTGAATAACGTAGCTGAAATTGGCGTATTTTCGGCCGACTTACCTGCCGTCCTCATGGCGGTGGTGGTAGGCGGCTCACTCCCCCGTCGACTTCAGCTTGCGCCTTGCGTCACGCTGGAGTTCTGGAGTCAATGGGGGCGCCATTGGTGATTGATTTATCGCGTCTTAACGAGATGCAATAAATCGATGGCCAAAAGATCGATTGCTACCTGCCAATCCAGCGGGTAGTGAAGACATACCCCTGGCCTCCAAAGTCTTGATTAAAATCCAGTATAGGAAGAAGTGGCTCTTAGTTATGAGATCTTGGGTGACAGCATTTCAGCATTCTAAAACAACTGTCTTCTTTATTGCAGCCCACAAAATTTATCTGGACAGCAGATTTTCAAATTAAAAGCAAGATCTTTTATAAATGATTGTAATAAAAGTGGGGGCTAACTTAATGTCTCTCTCAAATCATGCTAAATATAAACCTTAAGGAAAAATGTTGATAAGCTAACTGGTTGATAGCATTAATCTAACTTCAATACCCAGAAAGACACTGGAAAAAATTATTGAACAATCAATTTTTTCAAACCTGGAGGATAAGTAATAGCCAGCAAGGATTTGTCAAGAATAAATCATGCCAAAGCAGCCTAATTTCCCTCTTTGACAGGATAACTGGCCTACTTGATGGTGGGAAGAAGTAGATATGAGTTATCTGAACTTTAGTAAGGCTTTTGACACTGTCCTGCATGGCATTCCTTAAGCAAACTAGGGAAATACGGTGTAGATGAAATTACTGTAAGGAGAGTGTTAAAAGAAGGAGCAGGTTGACCCAGAAGCGGATATGAGTACAAGCTTCTTTATTGCAATACTTGTTCCCCTGGACCCAATTGTCCAGTAAACCCTGGATTAGTTACAGCACACTCTTTTTATTTAAGTTAGTATGTAAATGCCTACATCCGCTACAACACTCCAAAAACCCTTATGTAATAGTAATAGAAACTACCATACAATGATTATACCCAACCCTATTGACTAATTACAGCATTATGCATATTATACACACTTCTTTACCTTGAAAATACATTTCTTTGCAATAATTTGTTGCTACAAATTCCCTTAAAGTGCAGTTTTCAGGGGAGGGAGGAAGGGGCCATGACCCAAGGCTCGCTTATGTAGCTGGGAAAGGAAGGGAAGAGGAGATAACACTTCTTTACCAAAAGGTATCCTTTAAATCCCCACATTTCTTATGCAGTTGCAGCACTTAACAAGGAAAAGGGAGGGGAAAGGGATAACACTATCTATTAACTGAAGGAATAGTGCATGCCTGTGCCTGATACCATGCCAGCACACCGTTGGTTTTCCATGCCTGTTAGTTAACCCTAACATATCCGAAGAGGGGGGTGCACAACTGGTTGAAAAACCGTACTAAGAATAATTATTAATATCTCACTGTTAAACTGGGAGGTCATAGGAAGTGGGATCCTACAGGGGTCTGTCTTGGGTCTGATACTATTCAAAATTTTAATTAGTGACTTGGATGACGGAGTGAAGAGTATGCTTATAAAATCTGAGGATCTCACCAAGCTTGGAGCAGTTGCTAGCACTTTGGAGGAGAGTATTAGAATTCAGAATGATCTTGATGAATTGGTCTGAAATCAATAAGATGAAATTCAGTAAAGACAGAGGCAAAGTACTGCACTTAGGAAGAAAAAAATCAAATGCACAAATACAAAATAGGAAATAACTGTCTATGGAGCAGTACTACAGAAAAGGATTTGGGAGTTATTATACCGGATCACAAACTGAATTCGAGTCAACAGTGTGGTCATAGAATCATAGAATATCAGAGTTGGAAGGGACCTCAGGAGGTCATCTAGTCCAACCCCCTGCTTAAAGTAAGACTAACCTTAACTAAATGCTGCTGCAGTGAAAGCAACAAATGTCATCTGGGATGTATTAACAGGAGTGTTTTATGTAAAATGTGGGAGATAATTGTTCTACTTTAATCAGCACTGGTGAGGCCTCAGCTAGAGTATTGTGTCCAGTTTTGGGCATCACACTTTAAGAAAGATATGAATAAATTTGAGAGATTCCAGGGGAGAACAACTGAAGAAATAAAAAGGTTTAGAAAACATGACTTAAGAAGAAAGATTGAAAAAACTGGGCATGTTTAGTCTAGAGCAGAGGTGGGCAAACTACGGCCCGCGGGCCACATGTGGCCCACCGGCGATTTTTATCCGGCCCACGAACTTGTTCCTGAGCTGGGGCTGGGGCCAAAGACGGCATGCTCCAGGGTTCTGCGCTCCCAGCCAGGACTGGGCCGAGTGCAGGAAGCCGTGCGGTCTCAGCGCTCCTGGGCCAGGGGCCACGTGGTGATCTGCTCCCGGGTGTGGGGCAGGTGCCACAGGGCCCCCGGCCACGGGCTGTCTCAGGAGAGCGGCGCGGCAGCCGCGGGGCCCCAGCGCTCCTGGCTGCGGGCCAGGCCGGGCGTGGGGAGCCAGCTGCGGGCTTCCACACTCCCGGTCCGGAGCCAGACCGGGCGCAGCATGCCACGGGGCCCTAGTGCTCCCCAGCCAGGTGCCGGATGCCATGATCCACGGATATCTGCACTTTTCAGAGTTCTAGATATAAAATTTGGAACTACATCCATCCACAATATGGTCCACTGATATCCACATCCATGGGATATAAAGTGGATATCTGCAGAATTGCAGGGCTCTGTAAGTATTGCAGGGCTCTAAAGTTTGACCTGCTGCAGCCTTGGCTTCAGCTGTCCTTTGGATAATTAGAAGGCTTAATTTTCCAGTGCTATACTGATCCAGCATCTTTCACAAACATTACTTAAACTAAAAATTATTGCTGATATAATTTAATTCAGTTTCTTTTTTAAATAAATTTTCAGGAACAAAAAAGCAAAAGTTTTAAATTTTAACACTGATCTCTTGGGGAATATAGATAACTTGAGTGACATTTTAAGATGATGCTTTCTAGAAACAATCACTGTTGCAGTAGTCTAAAATGGTTTGTTACAAAATGTTCTCTAGTCTGATTCTATAGTAACATTAGCAGTATGTGTTCAGTATTTTAACAAATGTCTTTTTTTCTGTGTGATATTGTAGGTTTTGTGGTTTAATTCCTATTCTTCTGAAATACGGGATTCACCTACTTGGGATTAATTTAGGATACTGCCTGCATCACAAAATGTTTTCTTGGTTTCGGCACTTCTTGAAGGTGGGCTGCCCAATGCCTTCTGGCGAATGCTCACTAGAGTTTACAAAATATGCCGTTAAAGCTCAGGAACAGTACAAAGAATGGCTACCATATCTATTGTTGGCTGGATTTAATCCACTGAATCTGTTGTGCAGACCGTGGTAAGAAAGATAATACTGCCTTATATTTTAGATGTTGTGTACTAAATGCTATCTCCAAATTCATGACTAACCTAGTTTAACAAACGCTTTCACTGAGCAGCACGTTGTAACCAGTGCTTAGTGTGCCAGGTGACAATGGGTTTCAGACCCAGAAAATAAAATATCTAACCAGCAAGCCAGATTGCTGAAGGGTGGGTGGCACATTTTAGTACCTCTGGGGGAAAACACCTTTTGATTTTCTGTTTTGTCCAATTGCCCACCTCCTGGGAAATAGCAGCCAATCAGAGCTGCTAAAGGAAAGTCCAGGCTCTCCCCTCTTATGTCAGGAGCCCACACTGTTTTCGTAGAATACCAGGGAGTAGGAAGAGACCAGCTGCACTGGTCAAGTCTGCCCTCTCCTCACTCTTGCCTCTCTGTGAGGTATTGGAGCTATTGGACAGCTCCTCTGCTCTCTCCCACTGCTTTCCCCGCTTCCTCCTAGCAAAACCTAGCCTGGGAAGAGGGAGAGGTGACTGCTGCACGCCCAGCTCTCTGGTCTGGGAGAGGGGGTGTGGAGAACTCCAGCAGCTGCAGAAGGAACAGAAGTGAGACTGGAGGGAGCAAGAGTAATGGGGACAGAAGAGATGGGAGCACAATTGATATGGGGACTGGAGGAGGCTAGATTGAGGGGGCAGGGTTGATTTGGGGATTATAGGGCAGAATTAATTTGCCAGGGGCACTGGCAGATGTAGAGGTGATGACAGACCCCTCCATTTTTTCAGATCACTTTAAGCACTGATCATAATTCAGTTATTTAACTCAGGATCATGAATGATAGAGATTTCAAATGTTCTGAGCGAAAAGTTCACAAGGTCAGGGTTCAATGTTATAAAACATTTCCCCTGGTCTGGGAAAAGAGCCAAAGCAAGGCTTGGTCTTTTTTTTTTTTTGCTCTAGGGAATGGGGTGCTCTGCATTTTTCACTGGCCAGGCTTTTTTCCCTATCAGTTCCTACCCCCTGTGACAGTGGTGTGCTACCCATCCCAAATCAAATGAAATATGTAAGTGCAATAAAACAATGGTATAAGAAAAATCTCAGATAATTCTGGGTGAAATGGGAATTTAAATGGAGGGGTAGGGGGATGGGAATCCCTCTAACATTATATTCAGTGGCAGGGGTAGAAGGAAGTGGATAAAATTACAGATTGTCATTGTCACTTGATTTTTTGTCTTAGTACCATACATTTTATGTTTTATGCAAAGTGTGGATTAACACATTTCAGATAAAAATAATTGGGTTGACTGCTTTTACATTTAATTCGGCATTATGAAATTATTATTTTATTTAAAGGGATCAATATATTTATATTTTATTCTGATTATTTTGTCCTTTTTTCATGTTGTCATGCAGAATAGAAGCTTTGACTCTGCACTCCCATATGTATGACTTGTAACTGAATAATCTGAAACTATACAAACACATGAAATAGAAATAATGGATTAGACAGGATCCACTGATTTGGTATACAGTAACTCCTCATTTAAAGTTGTCTCGGTTAACGTTGTTTCTTTGTTACATTGCTAATCAATTAGGGAACATGCTCATTTAAAGTTGTGTAATGCTCTCTTCTAACATCATCAGCTGCCCAGCAGGCTATCAATTGCTGGCAGTTCAGTTGCCAGTAGTTCATATTTCCCTTCCTCCACTGCAGTGTGCTGCTCCTGTCCTCTGCCTTGGAGCTGCTCCCTGAGACTCCTGATTGCTGGGAGGGGGAAAAGCGGGGCTAATGTCAAGGTGTCTCCCTCGCCCCTGCTCCTGCACCCACTTATCCCATCTTCCGTAGAGCAGAGGAGAGACACAAAGGAGGGAGCTGCTGACTTGCTAATCTAATTAACAAGGCAGTGTACTTCTGATTTTGCTCTCGATACTTAAAGGGGAATGCACATCTCTGTCTCTATCTCTGAGTGTATGTCTCTGCCCTCCTTTCCTGTTGCATTCTAGAGCGTGAGAGTTAACCCTTGAGTGCTCAGCAAATTGCTAGTTCATTTAGCACAGTGGTTCTCAAACTTTTGTATTGGTGACCCCTTTCAAATAGCAAGTCTCTGAGTGTGACCTCCCTTATAAATTAAAAACACTTTTTAATATATTTAAAACCATTATAAATGCTGGATGCAAAGCAGGGTTTGGGGTGAAGGTTGACAGCTCACGACCCCCCCATGTAATAACCTCATGAACCCCTTAGAGGTCCTGAACCTCAGTTTGAGAACCCATGATTTAGTAGTAAGGCATTCCCTGGGAAATATCCCATCCTCTGACTCCTCCACCTCAGCCAAGCTTCACAATCATCATCACTGTGTACCAGTATGAAATTGTTTGTTTAAAACTTATACTCTCTGTGTGTGTGTGTATAAATAAAATATAATATAAAATATAATATAATATAATTAATATAGTCTTTTTTTCTGGTGAAAAAAATTTCCCTAGAACCTAACCCCCTTCGCCCTCACCCCTCATTTACATTAATTCTTATGGAGAAATTGGATTAGTTTAACATTGTTTCGCTTAGAGTCACTTTTTTCAGGAACATAACTACAGCATTAAGTGAGGAGTTCCTGTATTCACAAAACTTTGCATATCTTGCTGTAATTCATGTAATCTTTAATTTGTATAGAAGGAATTGAGTTTTAGTCTCCACTCAGTTTTAAACATTGATTTGTTTTAAATTTTGTGATATTATAGTTGAATTTGTCATACTGCTTTCAATGTTAACTTCATCATTAAACTGGTTTTCTTGATTTAGTGAAAGTTTATATTCATTGATTTTCTGCTCAGCAGTCAAAGCAACATATTTTAAGCCTGACATGATAAATGTTGTTTGTGATTACACTGTACTTACAAATACAGAGCAGTGTATGATTACAAGAGTAAACACTATAAAAGTCCTAATTTTTTATGACCCTTCTTGTCTATTTGTATTGTATGTAACAATTTTATATTGTCAGCTAAACTACAAGTGCTTTTATACATATTTCTTGACTTGACTTGTTTAAAAACATTCTTGTTAAAATAACTGCCTGTTAGAGTGTAATCTACAGGTTAGATATATTTTTGCAACTTTAAATGCAATGCTAGTTTTTCTTCCTCCTGGAAAATAATGGCAGAATAATAGAAAGTAAATGGCATCTGTGTATATGGTTCATTAACTGTCACTGGTTAATGGTTGTACAACTGTACAATATAATGGTCAGTATGCTACAGCAACAGTAGATTTTAGTGGAAGTATCAGAAGTGGTAAGGAAACGCACCATAGCACTGAAGAAAGCAATGCAATCACATTTATCACTCCTGTGCATTGTTCAGATAAATGCATGAAAATGACTCTATTGGTCACACCTGAACTAAATTAATACTGAAAAATGAAATAATAGAAAAATAGAACAGACAAGGAGGTTTTTTATTATTTATTTTAATCACCCAGTACATTTGTGTGTTTCACAGCATTTTATGTTTTATACTATTGGTTGGGTCAGGTGAAAATGGAAGAATACATTTATAGCATAGAAATTATTATGTGAAAGTACAAGTATTATATTTCAATACATTTGAAATATCTTTTTTTAAAAATAACTTCTTTAGACTTCCTGTGTAACCCACTTATCCTGTGAAGGCTATTGTTTACCATTTTTTTCACATTTTCTTGGATAAATGAGATATAAATCATCCTAAAATTAGTGTTTGCATAAAACTCAAATCTTTTTTTATTCCTTAGGTTTTGATTTGATTATTTTTTAAATGAAATAAGCCATTAAACATTTTTTTCAGATGTGATGGAAAGACTAGGCAATAATGTGAGACACTCATTCACCATGGTGTTGAGAGACCTTATAAAAGAGATGGAGATGGAATATGCAATTCTTGTACAGAAAAATACTGCCTGTTCCTAAGGCAGATACATTTTAGAGTATATACCTTCTCATACAGTGTAGCTTAATTCTAAAAGTAATGGAGGAGGATATAATTGCTTTAGTAAAGTGTTATGCTGTCAAAGTTATTTTAGAATTCCCTTTGATGTTTTGTTGTGCTTAGGATGTAGATTTCCAGGAACTCCTTGTAAAAACATAAATCTTTCAATATGTTTCCTCCTCTCCCCCAAGATTATCTTCGAGGTGGTGTATACAACAGTTGATAATGTTATATGGTAATTTTTTATTGTGCAGGATTTGTTCTATGAATGATGACATCCTTAATTTCACTCTGGAGTTCACTAACTGGAAAAGACTTCCTCCAGCTGTAGAACAAAATCTCTCTGACCACAAAGAAACCTCCACCTGGGTTCCACATAACCATTTTGGTAAGTAAAACAACTAATCAACTAATTTCTGCACATACCAATTTCCAGAATTTAAGAGGGAAATAGCTCTTTGGAACAATATGTGAAGACTGCAGAATGTAAAATTAAATTGGATAGAAATTGTGTTTTCATACCTGGGGAAACCAATAGTTGTCCTAAACTAAGATTTTGAATTAAAGAAATAAACAGTATAGTAAGTGAAATGCATAATATGTTTCAAACTAATACTTTTAGTCAGGATTATCCTCTCCATGCAATTACTGGTATATAGATTAATTAAAAAAAAAAGTCTAAAGTAAATACTATTTTAAGTGCCCTTAAACATGAAAAGGCAGCAGGATGGCATCATATGTATGAAATGTATGAAATGCAATTCAGAGAACCTATTGTTTGGAAAGATTTTGAGGACTACTAGTTAACCTTTACCTTATTAAGTAATCTTTACAGGTCAGTTGGCTTGACAATTGGTATGGAAAAGTCTTAGTTAGTTCAAGAAATTAGGTAGGTATGCCCTTTGGAGGGTGAGTGTAAAATATATTGTAAAGGCACCGAGATTTAGATTTAAGTGGAGATTTAGAGTGGAGATGATGGATATTACTTTTTCTAGACAATGTTCCCCTTACTTTGTTTATTGAATTTGATTTATACACTCAGTATAAAAATGTCTATCTACTGATCTAAGCACTTTTGACAGTAATTAAAAATACAGACCATATAAATATTATAATAAATACTTAGAAATTTAGCAGCCTCTCTTCCCTTCTATAATTAAAATATTGTCAACCAAAAAGTGAATAAATATATTTCCACAAATACTATCTCTCACCACACACACCGTTCCCAAATGCCAGTCAGAACAAATGGGCTGTGCAGTATTGAGCTATCTGAAAAATTATGCAATACGCTTTCCTATTGATTCATTGTAAAACTAATTCCTTTTTAAAGCAGTCCTATAATGTCTGCAAAGTGATTGCTTTTATATTTATTTTATAAGACTTTCCCTGGAATAGTGTATTTAATACTAATCAGCATATCTTATTGGAGTGGGAGAAGGCTTTACATAAAGAAATTTACTTGATCAAGGTTTTTCTGTGTTCCCTTAGTTATCAGTGAATCTATTCATATTGTAATAAAAGCTGATTTCTTTGCGGTCCATTTCTTCCTTCTGCTTGATCCTTCAGTGGAGTTTGAATTCTGTGTTTTGTTTAGAACATCAGTCTATTATAGAAATTACTGTGATGTCTTAAATTTAGCATTAGGACTTCACTGCAGGATCAGCTGGGAGAAAGACACGTTATTACTCATAATAACCAAGCATACTAAGAAGAATATGGAAAAAACATGAAATTGTTTCTTATATATTTTAAGTTTTCCTAGTATGAAAAAGTATGAGAATGATTATACATTTAGCAGACTTAAAAGTGTTCCATTTAGAAGCTAGAATATGGGGGCAATTAGTAACTCCTAAATTTTTGGTAATCTTCCTTAGTGTGCTCTTAGTCATATTGTAGAAGGTAGAAGCAGATAATCCTCGCACAGTGTACTTGATTTCCCAGGGTCAGAATGCTTGCATAATCAAGCCTAGTGAGAAAAGTCTGAGAGAGAGAGAGAGAGAGATCATCCTAGGCACCTCACAATTTTTTTGTTTATTTTTTATTACTGCTCAGTGAGCTCTAGTCAGAAAGAGAGGAAAGGCAGCCATGTTGAAGTACCTCCTGCACATACGTGGCATGTTACACTGGACATTTAAATGTTACTAGGTCTTGAGTGGTACTAAGAATCCCAGAAGATTTAATATCAGAAATTAAAAATGAAGTATTTATGCTAAATATAAAAGAATCTGTCATTACACCCCAGTTCTGATATGTTTGTTTCAAACACTCCAAACTGAGAACATTAATCACTATAGGTGAAATTCACCCCAGTGCAGAGGAATAGTACAGGTATATATAGAATTTAACTTCTACTAATAAATAAAACGAGGAATACTTGTGGCACCTTAACTTCTACTAGAGCCCTATTTTGATTCTTCAGTGGATCTCTATGAGTATGTCTACAATGCAATAAAAAACCCATGGCTGGCCTGTGCCAACTGACTCAGGCTAAGGGGTTTGGGCTAAGGGGCTGTTTAACTGAACTGTAGACATATGGATTCAGTCTGGAGCCT
>ML677359.1:21514711-21530008 GCA_007922305.1 Dermatemys mawii | reverse complement strand
GGGGCTGTTTAACTGAACTGTAGACATATGGATTCAGTCTGGAGCCTGGGCTCTGGACCCTCTCACCATGCAGGGTCCTATAGCCCGAGGCTCCAGACTGAATCCATATGTCTACAGTTCAGTTAAACAGCCCCTTAGCCCAAACCCCTTAGCCTGAGTCAGCTGGCATGGGCCAGCACAGATGTCTAACTGCAATGTATGCCCTCTACCAGTGGTTCTCAAACTCTTGCACGGGTGACCCCTTTCACAGAGCAAACTTCTGAGTGCAACTCCCCCCCCCCGCGTGGATGGAAGGGACGTGGTGGAATATATTTAACACCTTTATAAATGCTGGAGGCAAAGCAGGGTTTGGGGTGGAGGCTGACAGCAACCCTCTGAGGGGTCTCGATCCCCATTTTAAGAACCTCTGCCCTATATGATGTACAGGCAGCATTTGTACTCTTAGAGTATGTGTACATTGCAATGTAAGCCCAGGGTTAGTAGAACTTGAGTTAGACCCTGGGTTTGTTAACTGAGGGCTTGAGCATCTACACTTATTTGTAACCCAGGATAGTAATTGTTGGACTGTCGGTCCCAACCTGGGGCTCCAGCATCTACACTGCATTATGCAGGCCCAAGTCCAACTACCCATATCCCAGGCTTTCTAATGCCCTCCCAATAATATGGCCATTCTAGCCCTTTGTTCATGGTACAGTATTTGACTGTCTGCCAAACTTGACTGTCCAGAGGGCAAAGAAAAGTCAGCCTGTGGGACTGTGGAATACTTTTGGTGGACTCCCAGAGCACCAGTCCAGTGGAGTTGCATCTATCCTGCAAAACGATAGGACTTGAATCCTGGTTCCCAGCTTGACTCAGGCTCAGCCCCTCTCCCCTATGGGGTCCCAGGACCTGAGTACAAGCCCTGGCCTAGCAAGATTTGTGAGTGGACAGAAGGAGGATTAGGCTTGTGTTTGCAGCCTGAGCTTACACTGCAGTGTAGACATACCTTTAGGCCTTGTCTACACTACACAGGATTGTTGACAAAAGGTAGCTTTTCTCGACAAAACAATGGAGGTATACATACTACAGAGCTACTTCTGCCAAGAAGACTCTTGTTTTGGCAACAAAATAAAACCACCTCAACCAGAAGCATAGAGCTTTTTGAGGCTGAGTTTTATCGACAAAATTGGAACATGCATGCCATCTCTGCATGCATTTAGGGAATGCCATTTTCACAAAGCCATCCACTATTTCACATATGATGCCATGAGTCACAGTCCTTTGTAGCAAGATACAGTTTAATGGCTCTGCACACTTACATTAACAGTGCCCCAGTGGTTGACTTCCTGACTTCAAACCGATACGTGACTTACTGGTAGCAGTTTAGAGTTGCCAGCTTCCACACTGCAATCACCATGTGCTTCTCCACTGAGAGGGCTGCTCTCATTTTGGAGTCGTTGCACCTCAGGACTGGGGCGAGCTTCTAAAGGAAGATGGCTTTCCACATCCGAAAGTTCTGCAGCCACTGTTCGTCATGCTAGGCTTGCATAATGATATGATCTCACAACTCAGTGCTTGTTTCCTGAGCCCAAAAGTGATGGTCCACTATGTTCAGCTGCTCCATGAATGCCAAATGTAATCCGATGTCATTTCTTTCCATAGCACGCAGCAGGTCAGGCAACTCTGATACCTTTTCAGATTGGGAGCTCATGATATACTGCATGACTGTCTGTGATGTGTTAATGACAGTTACCACAACAGTAGAGAGCAGTGCAGGATCCATCTTTTCACACAGAGAGGGCAGGCGTACAGTAAACGGCGGCCGTTGAAAAATGCTGCAAAAGCATTGAGCCCACACCCATGATGCGCTGTGCTCCACTTCGCTGGTGCACAAGCTCTAGTTGCAGAAAGCAGCAAGTAGCACAGTGGGATGGCTATCCACAGTGCACTGCTCTCACTGTTGATAGTAGAGCACCATCTGTGGACACGCTGTGCTGATAGGAGGAGCATAGTGTGAACATGCAATAGTGATGTTGTTATAGCGTTTTTTGATTGACATAACATTTGTCGACAAAACTCTGTATTATAGAAAAGGCCTTAGTGTCTGCATATGGAAAACTGAAAGTGTAAACCGAAACCAGGATCGTAATGTGATAATACCAAAACATAGGGTGTTTTAGTGATTTTTTTTTTCAATGGGAAGTTGAGGAAAAAAGAAAAGATACACAGGTCAGTTCTGGATTCATGGAATTCCTATATTCTTTTTCCATCTCTTCCTTCCTCACTCTTCCAAACCTCTGATTTCCCTCTAATAGTTGTGAGAACTGTGCTTATTATCAGTCAGAAAGGGGGACAAGCAGCCTCCTCAGAATTTAATGCCACTGCTTTCAAAAGTAACATTTTTCAAAAAATGACTGAGAAGACGTTAGTTTCTGTCTTTTTTTTTTAGTCCCATCATCACAAGGGCTAAAAGGGACTCTCATCCCTTTTACAAAACACCATCTTACTGCATTCTATATTTTGTGCTGTTTCGAAAGGGACTGTTTGTTGGGACAGAACACTTCCTGTGCAGCAGCAAAGTTGGTTCAGTGTAGTATGAGGGTGAAAGGTGACGTAATAATTTTTTTGTAAAAAAGTGGAGCTTTTCCTTTGAAGAGGATACATTTCAGAAAGTTTTATCTTAAAAGAATATTGATTTATTGCAGCTATTATACTGCTCTCCACTGTTGCTGCAACAGGTTCATCTAATTTTTGACTTTGAGGCTTTTTTAGGGAAAGAGGCTATGTTTTTAAGTTAAATGAAAAAGAGAGAGAAATGAAATGGAACATGTCTCTTTATAGTCAATGTAACTTTTGAACTGTGCTGTACTTAAAGTTGGTGGAAGATCATGGATAATTTCAGTATAACTGGCAGCCTTTTTTGCTTTTGTAGTTAAAAGGTCCGTTTTTGTGTCTGGTATTTGTGAGGCAATCTTCAATGTGTATATATGATATTAAGTATAAAACTATACTAGTAGTAGCATTTTCCAAGAAATAGAAGTATGCTTCATGCCAAAGTAAAAGTGGCATTTTACAACCTATATACAGACTGTGGAACATATAACCATGATGATTGAAATAAATGAAACTTAAAGCTCCCAAGGCAAACATCACATTGTATAACCATTAAGTATTGTATATTTGTCTGAATATATGAGTAAATGATTTGTTAAGAATGAAAGGAATAAAAATTAATACAGTAGAACTTCAGAGTTACAGACACCAGAGTTACAAACTGACCAGTCAACCACACACCTCATTTGGAACTGGTAGAACTCAATCACGCATCAGAGACCAAAAAAAAAGCAAATACTGTACATAACACTACTGTGTTAAAAATAAACTACTTAAAAAAAGGGAAAGTTTTAAAAAAAAGATTTGGCAAGATAAGAAAACTCTTTTTGTGCTTGTTTCATTTAAATTAAGATGGTTAAAAGCAGCATTTTTCTTCTGCATAGTAAAGTTGCAAAGCTGTATTAAGTCAATGTTCAGCTGTAAACATTTGAAAGAACAACCATAACGTTTTGTTCAGTTACGAACATTTCAGAGTTATAAACAACCTCCATTCCTGAGATGTTCATAACACCGCAGTTCTACTGTACTCTGTAGTAAATTACAATAGTACTTTATTATAGATAGACTGGATATGGAGTTTATATAGGGAAAACTATTGTATCTTAGATTAAAAACATGATCCTAAGTATTAAAGTGCTGTGGATGATCTTCCTCAATGGAGATTGATCCCAAAGATTTTTCTTATGTGCTAAAATCCATGTTTTTTGTGTTTCATTTTGTCCCTATACTTCTGCTAAGTATTCTGTATTTTACTCAGAGGGTTATAGGACCTTGTGTTCCAGTTGTAGAATTCCAGAATTAATACTGCTGTTCACAAAAGAGGAAGGCATTGCACATCTCTAGTAAATACTTAGTATTAAAAAGTTTCAAGAATTTTGAGCATGTAGTGTTACAGTACATGTGTATTTATTGGTCAAAGTATTAAGTGACACATTACAAAGTATATTAACCCTAGGATAAACAGTTCCTTAGTTACTGTGAGATTGATCCTCCACTGTTAGTCTGTCAGGTTAAGAATCATAGAACCAAAAGCCACAGCAAATGTGTTCAGTCTCAACAATAGAATCAAAATGATCCTGTTGAAATTGGGATCCTATTGAAATGGCATACATCTTTTTCAAAAAAGAAAAAAGAAAAAAACTGAACTCAAGTAACATACAATTAATAACAGTAGCCTGCCTTTAAGATACTATGCAAATAAAAGAGAAATTAATCACCAGTAACTGTATTGTGTGTGTATATAAATTAATAAAATATAGTGTATAGCTGCTTGCAAATCAACATTCTTGGCTTATACACACCTACTGTTGTGAGCTTGGAAACATCTAAAAGAGCAGTACTCATTAGGGCCACACATGTATTGCTATCCCCAGGCATTCAAAAAAGTCTGATTCCCCAAAATTCATAAGATTGTCTTAAAACTAACAAAATTAAAATAATACATTTTATCTCATTTTATTTATTTTATGCCTTTTTGAGTCTTTAGGGTTCACATTTTCAAGATTTTCTCCACAAATATGAGGTCTAGAAACTTTTTTTTTAAGTTGGTTAGTTGAGATTCTCATGTAATCATATTACTTCAGGAGCTGGGACTTCAAGAAAAACACCAAATATTCTGAGACTTGTGATAAAGTTGCAGAGCTGACAGCATTGCAGATGCTACTTTTCAGATACAAAGAGAGGCTATAATAGGAACTTTGGCATGCCTCCCTTCACAGCTGTTTCTACCAAATTAAAAAAAAAAAAGGGTGAGGTAGATGGATCTGCAGATGCAATGTACCTGAACAGCAGATACGAGCAAAATAACTTTTCTTTCTCCTTTGCTAGTTGTTCTGCAAATCCTCAATCACAGGGGATATAGAAAATCAAAACTCAACATTAACCACCCAAGAAGGAGGGCAGAGGAGGCCTAATTTAAACAGTGATTGCAGAACTGCCCTCTGAAGGGAGCATTTTAAGAGAGTAATGCCTGACTGCCAGTTGATGTGGTAGTTTTACAAATTTTGGTCTGAGGCTTACTAAGATGCCATTGAAACTATAACTAGGCCTACTAGAGTGTGCTCTCTGACCCTAAAGAATACCAGCTAGATCATAACAAGCCTGTATAACAGCCTAATTCATGTAAGAAGTCATTGAATAAAACTAAGATTCCTTGTAAGATAAGGGTGAAATGAGAGCACTTGGTATAGTGGTGCCTCTTTCAATAGTCTCGGTTGCTAAATAGTCTTGCTCAAATTGTTTGGGGGCAGTAGTATGTCAGTGGTCTGGTAAACTGTGAGTGGGAGGGCTCACACGTCATAAAAATGTGTATCTGTAGAGGGCATTTGGAAGGAGAATCAGTTGCTAAGGCTGTCGCTTCATTTTTAACTCTCAGCATATTCTTCAATTTTGCTAAAATCTGCTGGTTTCTTTGTGTTATCTGCTGCAAAATGTAAGAAACAAGAGCCTAACTCTGAATTTCTTTGCTTTCACTGGTTTTATGTCAGACCTTTGGTATAGTTTTTGTGTGATTGATGAATAATATATAATCCTGGTCTTGCAGTGAGCCATTTTGACAGTTGTTGCCATAATCTGCACCATGGGGCCCGCCTACTCCATTGGTGATCAGGTGAAATATGACACTGAATAGCAGTAGTGCTGTTGGGTGACCTCCAGCAGCGATTCCTCTGTTGCCTTATTTCCTGACTGATTCTCCTTTCTCCTGGAGAATAGAACTAATGTCTACTCCCTTCTGAGGGTATATCTACACAGCAGCTGGGAGCAAACTTCCCAGGGTGGGTAGACAGACACACACTAGCTGTGCTTGAGATAGTGTGCTTAAAATAGCTCTGTGCCCACAAGTTGTAGCTTGTGTTAGCCACCTGAGTACGTAACTGGCTAGGTATGTATAAACTGGTCATCCCTCTGCCCCAGGGAGGAGGAAGAGAAAACACAGCTTCCTTGTCCACATAAGCCAGGGAATGAGGAAAGGAAGAGAACTTTCCCCCATCCATTTTGTGGAAAGGCCAAAGAGAATTGTCTCCCTCAACAAGGCTTGACAAATATACCCTTACTCCTATTAGCCTGAGAGATAAGGCAATGAAGAAATGGCAGGGGACAGAGAGAAAGGACTTTAAAGTTAAGACATTGTTCTTTGTTATTGTCCTTTATTATATTTCCTTGGCAAAAGGGGGACCTCAAAGGCAGGGGATTCTACTATAAACCCTTGGGGAGGCAACAGATTGTGGCCTGAGAGGAAAGGAACTCTGAGATGTGCGTAGCCCAGGAGTAGGGAACATAGATACAAGTTTGTTTTTTTCTGGTTAGAGCACAGATAAACCAGAACTCTTGTATTTTATTAAAGTTATTTTTGCTCTGTCACACTCCTGCTCTTGAGATAAAGGTCAGCCAATTACTTATGGAAACCACATAGCCACACACCACTCATTGGGAGAGTGTGTGAAGGAGCGTGAAGATAAAGTATGTGATCATCAGTTGCTAAATAGACCAACTGAAGAACGAAATACCATCTTTTAATAAATGAAAAGGTTAAGTTAAACTCTGATCAGAAATTGTTTTTTCCTATCTTTTATATGGGTCGGGCTAGTATAACGTAATGTCTGCACTTGGATAATTGTTAATTTAATTAACTTTCACTCTTCTCTCCATATCCTACACCTCTCTGTTAGCTCACTCAATAGATGGAAGATGTCCTCTTTTAATCTTGATTCCTTTTCTCTTATTCCTATCCCCTTCCCCCCATCTCATTGAAACTCCTACCATGTTCTCTTGATCCAGTCTCTCTTTTCCTACTATTTGAATTCTGACACCTTTTCACTAATTCCATTGCTTCTCCTCTTCCTTTCTGCCATTGAGCACTGTTGGCAAAAAATCTGGCATGCTGATTCTTTTCATGCTTTTAAATGTGCCTTAAATTCCATTCAGACTATGCTCTTTCTTCTGTAAGCAAATCCTAATGTCATTCTGAAGACTTGGCATTTAAGATTTAATGAAGCCTTCCATTTTAAATCAAGTTTGGCCCTTTTCACTGCACCCAAATTTATCAAAAGACCTCAAAAATGTTAGTAGAATGTTGTGCCAAGGCAAAAATTTCCTGGAGCATCTGAGGCAAATCTGAGAGACTGGGAAGTCCAAAAAATGACAATATCTCACTTTATGGATATATTTCTAATCTATTTATTTAATTTTTGCTCATAATAACTCAGAAATGGGTTGCTCTAGATACTGCAGCTCTGGTTTAAACCTTTATTTTGGCAAAATTACCATAGCAGCAGAATTATTGTAGATGATTATACCACTTTGCACTGCCAGATTGGCAGTAAAGAGGCCTTGGTAAAAATGAGAATCAAACCCTTAAGTATTTATAAAAGTCATGAATTTTTATAAGATTGTGACCAAGAGATTGTTAGTGAGAAATGTGAGTTTAAAACAAATTTTTCTATAAAATAAGAAGGGGAAGACGAGAGAGAAGGAAATGAAAGGAGAGAATTATATTATGGAAGACTCGACACAGTTAAGTCTCACTGTCTCCTTTCTCTTATATAATCAGACATATTTTTGTTCTCTTCTGGTGTCTGTCTGAAACAAAAATTGAGCTTGTACCAGGGCAGGATATTCCTTAATATAAGGGAGTGTCTTATAGTATAGGGGAGACTGCTGCTTATTCACCTTTTAGCAGATTGGTCATTCTTAATTAATCAGATCTTATAGCAACATTTTAGGTAAAACAAAATCTTAATGTATTATACGAAGACTTAAAGCTGCATTCCAATATCTGTATTATTTATTTATTTGGCATATGCAATCCGGTCAAGCCAAGCTGCAGAGTTCTTATAAACGATGTTCAAGTCACAAAGACCTCCAGGATGTTGAATCATTTTGCAGTCTCCAACAATATATGTCATGGTTTGTGGCTGCCCTCATTGACATAATGGATTGTCAGTAAAATGCAACCAAAATTCTGCTGCTGCATCTGTATTAAATAGTAACATATTGCAATGTATTTTCTCTGCATTAGTACACCACTTGTCTCTTGGGCTGCAATCTGATGAGAAACAAGTCAGGGGTATATAGAGATCTACAGATATTCATATGAACTATATTATATCTGTGTGTGTGTGTGAGAGAGAGAGAAAGTTCACACACGGATGGTTTATAATTTCTAATTTCACAATAAAACATATTACCCTACACAACAGGTTAAGACACCTCCTAGGTATGTTGTACGAAAATGTAATTGTGAGTCTTAGTTCATTAAAGGAGAAGTTGACTAGTAATAGCCTGAATAATAATAAGAAAAGATGGCAATTGTTGCAGGAGCTACCTGTGTGGTGCTCTGCTCTTGTTCGATGATAATAAGTTGGCTGCATACATGTTCCCTGTGTGTGGTGCCCCGGCTCTGCACAGATAGCTGGCACAGCAGACCCCAAGAGAACCCCCAAAGACTACAGACTCTAGTAAGGTATGAAGGCATCTGGCCAGATTTATTGTCAAACGAAGCACAGTGATAGTTTCCCGTAGACTCTACAAGACATACTACAAATTTGTGCCCCCTGACAATGGACCGGCTCAGTCAGTGATAGGACTCTTCACTGCCCCCTTGGCCAGACAAAGACGACCACTCAGGGGTGTATTCTTATACACTTTTGCAAACAGATTACTCATCACTCCTAACATATTGAGGTGCAGCTCCTGTATTAGGGGGTTGCCTTTCTTACAGGTTGGTTGGTTGATTTCTCACAGGTTGGTTCGAACAAATCTATCCATCATACTGTCTATCCACTGTATTGTCCTGCTATATTATCTGTCCATCATATTGTTCTCTTATAGTGTCTTTAAGCTGGGTCTGCCTGTTCCTTGTTATCTGTGTAGGATGTGTTCATACCCAGCTGTTCTGGCACATGTTCGTGCTTCCAGCAGCCCTCTTCTTGCCAACTTCTGTGAGTGGGACCTGCCTCTGGCTCACAGCCCAGCTTTGTTATGTTAGCAACGTCTTGAGCATTACTTCAGTTCAGGCCTCAGGCCTCATATGGGGCCTCTGATACCAAGGGTTTATGTCTCAGGGCCTCATCTTACTACAGCAATCATACTATTGTGAACCAACTACTTTTGTCATCAATATTGACTCTTTTCTCCCCCCACAGGAAATTAGTGTTTCCTTTGTTGACTTTCCATCATCTCAATTTAATTTTGTCACTTCCTGTGTGTACCATGACATCTGATAATCTCTGTCCAAGCAACTGGTGGTTTAAGCAAGATGAGAGGAACTTTTTAGTAGAGGGTGAAATAGTTTGTTTTCATATATATCAAGATTAAGGTATTTTTATCCGGCTGATACAAGGACATTTTAACATGATGGTTTTAAAACTGCTACTTCAGACATTAAAACTCTGATTAATCATCTGGCAAGTGGTTTATTTTATGTTCGTTTATCAAAGGAGAGCTGCCTAAGAGAAGCAAAAATATAAGCACATAGTTTAATCCCATAGTTCTTTTCCTCAGTTTTATTTTTGTTTCTTTCATTTTACAGCCTTTATCCCTTCCTTGGCTCACCTTTGTCGTCTTGAGATCCGGTCCATCTTAAAAAGCGAACACCTACGATCTGACCAGTTTATCCGTAAATTGCCGTTGCCCACTTGTCTACAGGACTATCTGCTATATTTAGATATATTGAGAATAAATGGCATTCCAGAACTGGTGGATTTTCAGAGCGAATGGGATGAAGGAACATTTTGCCCAACTCATTCCAGTTCAGAAGATACTAAGAAGGGAAGCATGTGGTGCTGAAGCTTGATAGTCCAACTGCCTGAGACTGGACCAAAATGTTGCAGACTTTATGAATGTCAATTAGCAGACTCCATACGAGTGCCACTGTATCTGCATATTTGCTACTCTGATAAAGGGTTTTTTCACATTGCTGTTTACATTTTAATTAGAAGTAAGTTGCAAGTTATGATGTACTCAAATACGTGGAAAGCTTTAAAAAAAAAACTGTTCTAGTTCATTCCTTTTTTTTTTTTCTTCTTTCAAAAGAAAATTCCTTCCTCTTATGTGGTAAAATCAACCTGTTCAGTGAACATAGTGTCCAGATAGCTATCCCTGTCAGTCACTAAATTAATGTGAAAAATCCTATTACAAATGCTATACATGCCAAACAAAATATATTTAAGTAAAAAATTACAAATTATATCAGTATTGTGTATTTACATGTTGAGAAATGGTCTAGGTGAGCTAGACATCTGAGATCACTGAATGTCCAAAAGGAAGGTGCTTGCTGAGGTAGGTCTGATCCTCATGATAATGGACAATAATCTATTTTAATTTGTATGAATTAATTAATTTATGATTAGTTGCTTCTATTTTGCCTTCCATGAAAATGTCTTAGGATATTCATTTTATTATAAAAATATACATAGTATTTTATTTGCAAACCAGTAACACTTCCTCCCTCCCAACTTTAAAGACATGAAAATGAAATTTTTGGTATTTAAGAGATGTAGATCAGGTTTATGCACAGACTTGATAGAAGTAAAAAGCAGTATTCAGATTAGCGTTTGTACAGCACATATTGCCGTGGTATTTGGAATGATGTTACAGTAGAATTGAAATGCTGCAACAATCCCAGATTTCATGTTCACATTCATGGACTATTTATTCTAGTTTCTTAGAAATTAGAGTACAAAAGGAATTAAGGTTCAATATGAGTGTGGTGATTTCTCCTATTAATTACTCTAAAAAGTATTTTGGAGTTTCTTACTAATTCTTTTATCAGGAAATTAAGCACCTACCTGTTCAGTGATCCCATATCTGCTGGCTGAAAAGAGGAGTTTAATCTGCTGAATGTATTTATTTTTTCTTTAATTATATAACATTGACAATCTCTGTTCTGATCGGTAATGATTTGCGTTCTGGCCCTGTATGGGATATTTCTGGAGATGGAATGTCTGTTTTTGATGGGTATCCTCACTTCTACTTTTCTGTTACCAAAGTCCAAACTATGTCATATCTAGAGCTCACCATGGTCAGGAATGCAAATAATGGTGGATACTGTAGCTTAAATTTTTTTAAAAAATTACTGCTGGGTTGGAAAAGTTAGCCATCCTTATTAAATGAAAATGCAAACTATACACACGAGTGAGAACAGTCAATTCAAGTTCCTTCTTGTCTTCAAAAGATCTTACTACCTTGGATACATTTATTTCCACATGAGGTTTGTAGTGAGAGGAATTTGATAACACTGTGTAGAGAGGTGCCTGTGTACTGTGCTGTACTAGAGTGCATGTGGTCATTATTAGGATACAATGCTAATGTTGTAATCATTGGTATCACCTATATTTTCCATGTTTATCAAATCGTTTGTCTCATTTAATAAACAATGTAAGAAGAAAATTTCCATGTTGAAGTTCTTATCAAATTTCAACATGCTTGCCTTTGGATCAGTCTCAGTTAGTCTCCCTGCAATTGTAATTTTCGTAGGAGTGGTGCACCAATGTTCTTTCTAATTTTTTCCATCCAGGTGCCAAATGAATTTTGTAATATGCACAGATATTGAAATAATGTACAGATGTGCACCACCAGTAGAAACAGAAAAACCTACATATAATGTATATATTTTTAAAAGTTATCATAGGGATAACTACTTCAGCCAGGACAGGTTAGACATTTTAGAATTCACTACTCAAAGAATTAAATTTAAGCATAAGAGAAAAATAAAATTATGAAATGCATAGATCAAACTAAAATAAAAACCCTTTGAAAGAATAAAATTAGAGAATATATGTACATTGCAGGAAGTACCAAGAAGTAACAACCGCAACACAAGTATTTTTTGGGAAGTGAGTGTGAAAGAGAGGGGGTGTGTGTGTGAGATAGCGACGGGGTATGTGTGTGTGTGTGACAGAGAGAGACTGTGTGTGAGGAATAGAGACTCTGTGATTATGTGCATGTGTGTGAGAGAGACTGTGTGTGTGTGTGATGTGTGATACGTGTGTGTGTGTGATGCGCGCGCTGGCTGCTAGGGAAGCCTATGAGAGACTGTGCACTGTCTCTCTAAGGCACCCACCAGGAAGCTCAGACCTTAGCAGTTGAGTTCTGCTCCTGAGCCCTGTCTCCTCTGCCCTGCTCTGCGGAGATGGGGTACATCAGCACTCTTTCCTGCCACCCTGCTCCGCACAGCCAGCAGGAGGGTCCCAGGAGCAGGTGCCCAGGCAGAGGGCAGGAGCAATGCAGCTACAGAGCAGTGGCGGGAGGGGCACCTGAACACACACCGCTGTGCGCCAGCCTGCTAATCAAGTGCATGGCACTTGATTCACTCCTAGGCAGCTGCACGACCACACAGCTTACAGGGAACACAGGTGTGTACCACATCTTAATAGAAACAGTTTCCTGGATCATGTCCATTCCCTTTCACAATTGTGCAGCCCATTTTACACACCTGTCAATGATCACATAAGGGCCAGTGGCAACTACATCAATTGTTTATGTGGAAAAGTAATAATAAAGTATTATGTGTTTTTAGCGGTCTTTCAATGAAATTTAGCAGCTGGAAATAGGAGGTGATTGCCAGCCAGCTCAATCTCATTGTGGAGCCCAGTAGTTGCTCCATAGACCACCAATGGACCAAAGACCACAGCTGGAGAACTTATGCTTCAGAAACACATCATCTTTGGTTTTAAACTCAAAGAGTTTTTAAGTGTGAAATAACAGGTAATTAAAAACAGAAGAGGCCAAATGTAAAGTGAGCTGATAATTGGAAGAAAAAATTATTCATTTTACATAATGCTTGTATTGATATCCTTCAAATGCCAAAATGATTGTGTTTTTAGTAATGTAGAGTGCAGGTGTGTCTCTGATAAAATGGTAAAACAATGCAGCATAAATGCATTATTGTGCAGATCTTACCAGTCAAAACTTTGTCTCCTGGCTTGTATTTCACGTATGCTCCTAATAGGTGAAGTGGAACAGGTGGTAATTGCAATTGGAACAATGAAATTCATGAATAATATGTGATTGTCTCCCTTATCAGTTAAGGGTTATCATAACGTTTTACTCATGGTTTACCATTTGGATGATAAAGCTCATCATAAGTCAGTAAAAAATGCTAATTTTCACTCTGGTTCTAACAAAACGAAGTATGTTGAGAAGAAGGAATATGTGGTGATCTTGTAGGCCAATTATTTCAGAACTATAAAAAATACGATATTCTGAAGTTAATATGCATGTTTGGATCAAGTAATGTGAATGTTCCTCACAAGATCACTCTGGTAAAAGAATTAATAAATAGAGGTTAGTTAGTTAATAGTATTTTCCCTCCCAAAGTGCTTACAGAGCTAAATCTCAGGATTTGAGGCCCGCCCCCCCCCCCCCCAAGTCCAAATGTTATTGGGCTGACTCCTGTCTCCCCTTCCATTTCTGTTAGCATGCAAAATAGATAAAAATCCATTTGCCAAGGCCAAAGTCTGGTAGAGTCTGAATTTTAAGATCCTGAATCCAAAAACTGCCTCATCATACCTTGTCACTGCTGGGCATTTTGAATTATGAGCACTTACGATGCTTCCATATGTGTCTGCAGCTGGATTACCTGCAATCCTTGGAATCCATGCCAGGTAGTGTCTTTGAGTGGTTCATCAACGGTGAACATGTCATGCTCTAGGTTCCAGAAATATAGAATGGTATATGGAGTGACATGTACATTGAAACTATCTTCATGAAGTGTGCCCTGGTGCTATCATTTGGATTACTCTGAAACCAGAAACTCTCAAGACTTGGGCTCTTAGCTTCCATATATGCAGCTGCCTGGTGGAAGACATTGCAAACATAAATGACACCTATTAGGCCCAAATTCAAGAGATCCACAAAGAAGAAATGAAGTCAAGAATTACTACAGATGCATCTCTCTGGTTTCCTACTAATGGCTTCTCTATCTATTGCGTTGACCTCCCAGTAAGCACACAGAGGCAATAATAAATGTTGTCAGTGGCAAAGTGACACTACCATCAGTCAGTGTGGCTGATGTACTTACAACTGGAATTCCCAAATGGAAGAATTTGAATGTAGCTGGCCCACAGAGTTTTGTGATGCAATACGAAGGAGAGCAGAGAGACTGACAATGACAACAAAAAAAAGCACATATATGTTGATCCAGCAAAGGTATTTGACTCTAACCTTATCTATTCAAGAGCGATAGGCCTACGAACAAGTTCATGAGAGGTTCATGACAAGCATATTTGATCACATGTATTGGCTCCTATATCAACATCAATGTTCAATGACTGGTGACATGAGGATTGCTAAGGCTAACCTAAAAAAAGCAGCTGCAGACAGAGATGTCAACTAGACATATTTCACAAGAAGGCACCTGCATAGTCACTGATAGTTCCACAGTTCTTTGGCCAGCAAGTAGTATCCTCAGGCAGGACCGGTAGCACCACCTATTATTAAGGTTGCCCAATACTTCCCATTGTAAGACCCTGTTTTCAGTTGCTTATAATTTTGCCAAACTTTAACCATTTGGGTTGACATTTTTCATGATGTGTCTGCCTCAGGCTGTTTTTTTTTGTTTGTTTGTTTGTTTTAAACCAGAATGATTTAGCCTTTTTCAAGAATGGGATTAGGAAAAAATATTTTTTGCCCATGTGAGATTCTGGCGGCCTTTCCTTTGAACATCTCTAGTGTCCAATACTTGGGAGCAGCATCTTGAAATATAGCAGGAGGGTGGCCTATGTCAGGGATGAGCCTTTTGCCATCCCTACAAAAATCTGCCCAAATTTGGCCAAGTTACAAGCCATTGCAAATGGTAGTTTGCACATGGTCAATAGAGCCTTCTTAGATTTTAACGGTTTAATTTTCTGAAGATTCCATCTGTGCTGGGCATGCTCTAGTCTGGGACTAAGCAGGATTTTCCATGTAATTGTATCTCTTGGCTGCTGTGGGTCAGATTGAGTCCAGACAGTTTGCCTCTGCTGTGCTCTCAGGGTACGTCTACATTACCCATCAGATCGGCGGGTAGTGATCGATCTATCGGGGATCGATTTATTGTGTCTGTCGGGGTTTATGCCGAGTTTTGAGCAACACGGCTGAATGGCCAGAATCAGTAGGCCTGCCCTTACTTCAGGGTAGCCTAAGTCCGTGGGATCGCCCCTAGTTGCAGGGCAAAGCGGGGTAGCACCCCAAAGTCTATATGAGTGCCCCGGTTGCAGGGCAAAG
>ML677359.1:21455223-21514701 GCA_007922305.1 Dermatemys mawii | reverse complement strand
GGGTAGCACCCCAAAGTCTATATGAGTGCCCCGGTTGCAGGGCAAAGTCTATGAGCACCCCGGTTGCAGGGCAAAGTGGGCTAGCACCCCAAAGTCTATATAGCCGGGTAGTCGCCCACCTAGGGGTGTGCTGGCCTAGGTAGTGGGGGCCCAGGGCCCACCCACCTCCACCGGGCCCCGACCCAGGGCCCTCACACTGGCTCAGCGATTTGCCATTGACTCAGCAGGGAGGTCCCACTGAAACACGCTGAGTCTCTTCGGGTGGGAAATACCACTTCTCCACCCTCCCTGGGTCACTCCCTACTGGCTCCGCCACGGGGGTCTCGCAGGCGCCTCCGGATCCTCCTTGAACATTTGGGTCAGTCATGCCCTCCGGCAGCTCCCATCCCTGGGCTCCAGGCAGGTCTGGGTAAGCCTCTGACTCTGGCTCCTTCAGGGGCTGCGGCTGGTCCTCCGCCGGCGCTCCCCAGACATGTCCTTCTCCCTTCGCTGTCAGCCCAGAATGAGCTGAGCTCCCTGCCTTTATACTGCTAGGGCATCTGGAGCATGCCAAGTACCTCGGGGGCGGGACTTCCGCCGCCAGTGCTACTGGCTTAACCCCTTCCTCACTAGTGCAGGGTTGACTAGCTCCGTCACACACCTCCCCGCTTAAGAAGGACCCCCGTGGTTGGTCTGTTCCCTCCTCCTTGCCCTGCTGGGAAAAGAAATCTGCGTTATCATGAGCTGTTCCCGGACGATGAAATACCTGGTAGTTGTACAGTTGGAGCGAGAGATACCAACGCATAATCCGGGGATTTGTGTCTTTCATATTGTGAATCCACCGGAGGGGGGTGTGGTCTGTGACCAATGTGAAGTTGTTCCCTAGCAGGTAATAGCATAGGGCACGAATTAACGGTAATATCCAGCCAGGCCCAAGAACTGGCATACCTGTTTCTTCGTTTTGGGGACCAGTATGTCCATAAGGGACTGCACTTTGTTGACGAGGGGGCTCAGTTTCTCCCCGCCTACAGTGTACCCAAGGTATGTCACCTCCTCCTGCCCGAGATGGCACTTCACGGGGTTAGCCGTGAGGCCGGCTGCTCTCAGGGCCTGCAACACCCCCTCCAGGTGGTGTAGGTGGCTCTCCCAGCTACCGCTGTAAACTACAATGTCATCAATATATTCGGCAGCATACTGGTGGTGGGGCAACAGGATCTTGTTCATCAGCCACTGAAATGTAGCCGCGGCCCCATGTAGCCCAAATGGCATGGTTACAAACTGAAAGAGGCCGAAAGGTGTTGGGAAGGCTGTTTTCTCCCGGCAGTTCGGTGTCAATGGGATCTGCCAGTACCCCTTGGTTAGATCTAGTGTAGACAGGTACCTCGCTCCCCCACGCCGTTCTAGGAGTTCCTCTACCCGGGGCATTGGGTACACGTCGATTCGGGAGATGGCATTAACTTTCTGAAAGTCAATACAAAAGCAAGTAGTCCCCTCGAGCTTCAGGACCAAAATGATTGGGCTGCGCCACTCACTCTTCGATTCCTCTACCACCCCCATCTCCAGCATTGTCTCTAGTTCCCGTCGCACCGTGTCCCACATCTTCTGGGGTAGCGGTTTGTGGTGGTCCCTTCTGACCAGGCGAGGTTGCGATATGGTGGCTCATGAGGTCAGTTCATCCCGGACGGGTGCATAGGACATCCGGGAAGTCCCCCATAAGTTGCTGTAGCTGCCCTCGCGGTACTGGAGTGAGGCCTGTCCCGAGTGTTGCTGATTTGGGGTCTGGGGGCTCCCCCGTTAAGGGTTCCAGTTCTGGGTCTGGGGTCGACGAGACTATGAGCAAGGCCTCCCTTGTCTTCCAAGCCTTCAGAAGATTCACATGGTAAATGCAGGTCTCCTTCCGTCATCCTGGTAGGTGGACCTCGTAGTCTACCGGCCCGACTCGTCAAACTACTTCATAAGGCCCCTGCCATCTGGCCAGGAGCTTGGATTCTGCTGAGGGCTGCAGGAGTAAGACCTGGTCCCTGGGGGCAAAGCTCCTTGTCCCAGTTCGGTTGCAGAGCCGTTCTTGGGTTTTCTGGGCCTGCAGTAGGTTCTCTCAGGCAAAAGCACCCAGGGTTTGCAGCCGTTCTGAGTTGCAGCACATATTGGGTGGTCCCGAGGACTCGTGTTTCTTGAGCCTCTCATTCCTCTCTCAGCAGGTTTAGGATCCCCCTTGGCTGTCTGCCGTACAAGAGTTCAAAGGGTGAGAACCCCGTCGATGCCTGAGGCACCTCTCTCATGGCGAACAGTAGAGCTGGCAGTAGCGTATCCCACTGTGTAGGGTCCTCCTCCACGAACTTCTGCAAGATGGACTTTAGGGTCCCATTAAAGCGCTCCACCAGCCCATCAGTCTGGGGGTGGTAAACGGATGTCCAGAGCGTCCGTATGCGTAGGAGGCGGCACAGCTCTGTTATCAACTTAGAGGATACGTCAGTGCCCTGGTCCGTCAGGATCTCTGTAGGGCTTCCGACCCTCATGAATATCTTCACCAGTTCAGTAGCAATCACTGGAGCTGTAGCTGTTCTCAGGGGAACGGCTTCTGAGCAGCGTGTCGTGTAATCCACTACCACCAGGATGAATCGGTTCCTGGTCTTACTCCTTTCCAGCGGGCTGACTAAGTCCATCCCGATCCGCTCAAATGGTATTCCAACAACGGGCATTGGTATCAGGGGAGCTCGGGGCACATTCTTCTGTCCAGTCAACTGGCATTCCGGGCAGGATGCACAATAATCTCGAACTTCTTGGTGGATGCCGGGCCAAAAGAACCGGCGGGCCACCCTCTGGAGGATTTTTTCCCTCCCCATGTGACCCGCCCAGGGGTTGGCATGGGCTAGCTGTAGGAGGCTCTGTCGCAGCCTCCAGGGAACCAACAGCTGACGAAGGGTCTTGTGAGTCTGTGGCTCCTGTACTACTCGATACAACCAGTCTCTCCAAATCTCAAAGCAGAGTCCCTGAGGGTGCCCCGGAGCCGGGTCTTCTTTTGGATTGGGGCTGGTGGCCTGCTCCCAGGCTCTACTTAGGGTCGGATCTTCTCTCTGCTCCCTCATGAAATCCACATAGCGTTCCAGATCCACTTGCACACCGCCCACTGATGGACGTCTCGCCGTGTGGAGGTTCGAGGGGGTTTCTTCCACCGTAGATGTCCCTTCCCTGGGTTCAGCTTGGGGCGTACGTCTGAGCAGTCCCCGCCTTGGGGGCCTACCCCCTCTCATCTGTAGGGTGGGGGGGTTGGTACCTCTGGAGAATTGCCCCAAATTCTGGCCACTCTCTTCCCAATACCACGGGGTAGGCTAACCTGGGGGCTACGCCCACACAGAGGCCTTCCTTCCGTTGGCCGATGTCAATCTCCACCCACATGGTGGGGTAGGGACGGATATCCCCATGCACACACTGTAGGTGTATCTGAGTGTTGGAGAGCTTGAGACCCGGGATCAGCCCCTCCTGTATGATGGTCTGGCTGCACCCTGAGTCCACAAGAGCATTCGTGGGGATCCCCTCGACCTGTACGGATATCACCAGCTTTCCCGCTTCTCTCCTTTGCGCCCTTTGGCCGACGACCCATACCTGTCCGTAACTGCAATCCATATATGGACATTCCCGCCGAAAATGTCCTTCCCAGCAACGCTCTCAAGCTTTGTCTAGACCCGGACTCTGGTGCGGTGGGCCCCCTCTTTCTTATGGGAGCTGGTCTCTACGGAGTGGTGCCCGGGCAGCCCTGTGCCTGAGTTCCGGGCTGGGAGGCTTCGTAGCTGCAATGTGGACTGAGGGCAGAGGGTCCCGAGCCCCTGCTCCTTGGGGTCTTCCTTTGCCTGGCCTGTCCCTTCGGCTTGGATTTCCAGCTGCCTGGGGGGTTGTCTCGACCCCCTCAGCAGCCAGGTAGTCTTCCATTAGACTTACTGCCGCTGACAGAATTACTGGTCGGTGGTGGTGCACCCATGCTCTCCCCACTGCCAGGAGGATCTGCGTGAACTATTCCAGGGCCACCACCTCCGCCACCTGGGGTCCAGTCAAGCCTTTGGGATTCAGCCATCTCCAACAGAGGTCCAATATCCGTTGGGCCATGGCCCGGGGCAAGCCCCTGTGGGATAGGGTTCCTTGCGAAGGCGCTGACGGTACGTTTCTGGACTAATGCCGGTATGATCCAATATGGTCGCCTTCACCTGGGTGTAGTCCAGAGGCTCCCAGGGATCTAGGTTGCGATAGGCAGTCTGGGCCGACTCTGTCAGGTATGAGGCTAGCAGGGTGGCCCAATGTTCCTGGGGCCACCTGAAGGCGGTCACTACCTGTTCAAACATAACCAGGAATGCCTCGGGATTGTCATTGGGCCCCCCATGTTAGTGAGGCGCACCGTCAGCTCACCTGCAGTCCCTCCAGGTCTCGCCCCGGTGGGGGTGGGGGCGGCGGCTCCTCCTGGGTGCAATAGCGTGGCCATCTGTTGTACCAGGCGTTCCTGCTTTGCTTGCTGCTGGGCTGCCGGTTCTCGCAGGAGCTGCTGCTGTTGCTCCTGGTGCTGGGTCATCAGGAGTTGCTGCTGACTGGCCATCTGCTGCATCAGCTGGGTCTGCCGCTGCTGTTGTTGGGCTGCCTGCTCTTGTTGACTCTCCAGCATCCACTTCAAGAGCTTCTCTGTATCCCTCTTGGACGACGGTGGGGTTCCCGTCATTCACTCTCCCTCTCCTGGACCTTGTACCAGGTCCGGATCATGCCCGCATTCTCCACCACGTGTTGGGGTTTATGCCCCCGAGTTTTGGGCAACACGGCCTAATGGCCAGAATCGGTAGGCCTGCCCTTACTTCAGGATAGCCTAAGTCCGTGGGATCGCCCCTAGTTGCAGGGCAAAAGGGGTAGCACCCCAAAATCTATATGAGCGCCCCAGTTGTGTTGTAAAGCGGGGTAGCACCCAAAGTATATATGAGTGCCCCAGTTGCAGGGCAAAGTGAGGTAGCACCCGAAAATCTATATGAGCGCCCCAGTTGCATGGGAAAGCGGGGTAGCACCCCAAAGTCTATGAGTGCCCCGGTTGCAGGGCAAAGTGGGGTAGCACCCCAAAGTCATAGCCGGGTAGTCACCCATCTAGGGGCGTGGTGGCCTAGGTGGGGGATCCGGGGCTCACCCACTGCCACTGGCCCCCGACCCAGGGCCCTCACAGTGGCTCAGCGATTTGCCACTGACTCAGCGAGGAGGTCCCACCGAAACATGCTGAGTCCCTTCGAGTGGAAGATACCACTCCCCCACCTTCCCTGGGTCACTCCCTCCCGGCTGTGCCGCGGGTGTCTCCCAGGCGCCTCCGGATGCTCCGTGAACATTCGGGTCAGTCGTCCGCTCCGGCGGCTCCCATCCCTGGACTCCAGGCAGGTCCAGGTAAGCTTCTGACTCTGGCTCCTTCAGGGGCTGTGGCTGGTCCTCCGCTGGAGCTCCCCAGACATGTCCTTCTCCCTTCGCTGTCAGCCCGGAATGAGCTGAGCTCCCTGCCTTTATACTGCTAGGGCATCTGGAGCATGCCCAGTACCTTGGGGGCAGGACTTCCGCCACAAGTGCTGCTGGCTTAACCCCTTCCTCACTAGTGCGGGGTTGACTAGCCCCGTCACAGTGTCTAGTGTACTCCTGTACAATCCGTTGACTCCTGTACTCTACCTCTGCGAGAGGCAAAAGCAGAGTTGATGGGGAAGCAGCAGCAGTCAACTCGCCGCCATGTGGATGGCCAGGTAAGTCAACCTAAGATACACCGAATTCAACTACGCTATTTGCATAGCTGAAGTTGCGTATCGTCGGTCAACTTCCCCCCCCACACACACCCCCTCCCGCCAACAAGTGTAGACCAGGCCTCAGTGACCCTCTGCTGGGCCAGTCAGGTTGGAGGAATAAGCTGCTTGAATTAAATGCAAAGAGGTAAAAGCTGGCTTTTGTGGGAATGAAGGGGGATTTCATTAGGACAACGAGTCTTCTGGGGGATTGGGATTGGGAGTTCTGGTGGAAGGGGACTGGGAGTTGTAGTGGGAGATAAATTGGGCATTTAGGCGGAATGGAGGCTGTCTTGACAAGGAGATTGGAACTGAGAATCAGTGGGAATCCCTGGGAAGGGTCCGGAGGAAGGCAGATCTGACATGGAGCTCTAGGGCAGCTGGCTGGACAAAGACTCGGAATAGGATTTTCCAGACAAAGAAATGCAGTAGATCTAATCTCTCTGGATTCTAGTAAAGAATTTGATACAGTTCACCACTGGAAATCATTAGTTAAAAGAGTGAAGATGGGGATTAATACAAGAATCAAAACATAGGTGAGGAACTGGTTAAAGGGGATGCTATGACAAGTCATGTTGAAAAGTGAACTGTCAGGGTGGAGGGAGGTTACTAGTGGAGTTCCTCAAGGACTGGTTTTAGGACCAGTATTATTCAACATTTTCTTTAATGACCATAGCGTAAAAAGTGGGAGTGTGCTCATAACATTTGTGAATGATACCAAAGTTGAGAGATATTGCCAATACAGAGTGGGACCAGACCATCATACAAGATTTGGACAAACTTGAAAACTGTAGTAATAGAAATGGGATGAAATTTAATAGTGCAAAGTGCAAGTTAACGCAGTTAGGGACTTACACCAAGCATTTTTGCTATAAAATGGGGATTTATCAGCTGTACAGAGGAGGAGAAAGACCTGGGTGTATTGATAATTACATAATCACAGGATGACTATGAGCTACCAATGTGTTGCAGCTATGAAAAAAGGCTAATTCAATCCTAGGATGCATCAGGCAAGGTATTTCCAGTAAATATAAAATATTATTGCTATTATATAAGGCAGTGGTCTTCAAACTGGGGTGCATGCACCCCAGGGGTGTGCGAGCCCACCCCCACTGGTGCGCGAGACCCTAGTGCCACTGCCGCCGAGCCCACCCGGGAGACCGCTGAACTCCCGGGCGGGCTATTTTAGTCCCGCTGAAATGTCGCCGTGGAAAGCGGAAGCTTCCGCTTTCTGCGGCAGCATTTCGGCGGACATACCCTCTGGGGGCAGACAGACTTTTCCCTCCACAGAAAGGGGCTGCGGGGGGAAAAGTTTGAAGACCCCTGATATAAGGCACTGGTAAGATTTCATCTGCAATACTGGGTGCAGTTCTGATCTCTCATCTTTAAGAAGGATTAATTCAACCAATGATCAGAGGAATGGAAAATGTATTTTACAAGAGGAGACTCAAAGAACTTGGCTTGTTTAACCTATCCAGATAAAGGATGAGGGGAGATATGATTGCTCTCTATAAATACATGAAAGGGATAAATACCAAGATGAGAGAGAAGTTTTTTAAGTTAAGGACCAATGCTGGCACAAGATCAAATTGATATAAACTGGCCATTAATAATTTTAAGTTTGAAATTAGATGAAGGTATCTAACTATCAGAGGAGTGGAGTTCTGGAACAGCCGTCCAAGAGATGTAGTGGGGCCAAAAAACTTAACTTGTTCTAAGACTGAGCTTGAAAAGGTTATGGAGAGGATGGCACAATGGCACTGCCTACAATGGCATATGGCCCATCCACAATTGCTATTAGCAAATATTTCCAATGGCCAGAGATGGGACACTTTTGTGGGGGAGAGCTCTGAGTTACTACAGAGTATTCTTTTCCCTGTGTCTGTCTGGTGTGTCTTGCCCACATACTCAGTGTCTAATTGATTGCCATATTTGGGATCAGGAAGGAATTTTCCTCCAGGTCACATAGGCAAAGATCCCGGGGGAGGTTTGCCTTTCTCTGCAGGGTGGGGCTAGTTTGAACTAGAGTAAGTAGTGGATTCTCTGTGACTTGAAGTCTTTGCATCAAGATTTGAGGACTTCAGAAACTTAGCACAGGTTATGGGGGTGGATGAGGGGTGGATGAGGTTCTGTGGCCTGCAATATGCAGCTCAGACTAGAAGATCATGATGACCCCTTCTGGAAGATGGTAGAACAAGGTGACAGGGACTGTGATGGGAGTCCAGAGGAGTGAGACTGTGACTTGCTGGGTAAGGAGACTGAGACTAGGGTGAGAAGCTGATTGGTGGATAGTGGCACTGGCTAGATGAAGACAATGAGACTGAGATGAAGAGCCGAGAATGAGAAAGAGGTAGATCTGGAACAAGAATAGATTGAGAGGGACAGAGCAGAAGGGGTCACGCTTTGGGGGATAGGCATGAGAGTCTGTGCCCCCTAAAGCACACACCATTCCAGAACTTGGAATGGAACTCAAGATTCCGAAGTCTCATCATTCTTCTGCTGTCAGCAAATATCTGCAAAACCTACTGGCGACACGTCTCTCATCCCCCTGTACTGCTGGGCTACACCGAAGCTGACTGTCTACTTCTGCTATCAGTTACTCCATTAGCTTAAGTGGCAGAAGTTTGGGCAGCGGAGCTGAAGATCAATATGAGGGCAAAAGATGGAATTTTGTGTTTTCAGTTTGCTTTTTTAAAAACACATGCAGAAACTATATTAAAAGAAATGCTCCCAGATAAGAACCCTAAATTAAAAGAACTTTAAGGTTGCAAAATCAAACACTCGAATGTTAGGAAATACCACAATGGTGGTTGCTTGTACAAATCTGCATAATCATGTGGCAGTATCTCTACCACTTCACGCTCTCCTGTGTGATTTCCGCCCCCCCATTATTAAAAGAGAAAAAAAGGCACCTAAGCAGTACCAATGCAGAAACTAAAAGCACAAAAATGTACCATAATATATATGCTACATAAAAAATCAGCCATGGACAGCAGATACAAATAAAACCTCAGCTTCCCTCCCCTCCACCAATCACAAGAAACAACGTTAACCCTGTGGAGCCAATAAAAAGCCACATCTGTTTCTACTGGTTTCCTTTAGAACAACTCCACTTGAAATTAATATTAATCCTCAAAATTGGCCTGTGCTTTTATTCTCACAATCTTCAGTAGCTGCAAAAGATGATTCGCATCACAAACTACCAGAAACTTCAGAATTAGACATGTCCTTTTACAATGTGATTTTACTCTGCAGGGAAACTGCAACAACAGCAGTTTTACTTCACCAGGAGTAATCATAAATATTTTATACACAATTCAGCCATGGAAAGGGGAAGGGGGATTGGGATGGGGAGGAGTAGAACCTCTGCTCAAGGAATTGTATCTTTTCAAAGTATGTTGGGTAGCAGTTCCATTATGCGCTGGAAGCATGGATGTCAAGTGTGATTGATTTCTGTGCCTGCAAACACAAAAAAGTACAAAAATTCAAATGACGTTGGACCATGCACCAAGCTGAACAAATTGAACATGTCAGCAGAATATTTAGGGACAAAGAAATGGTCTTGTCCTGAGGCCCAGGGCTGGGTTAAGTGACAGGCACTAGTGTTCCATGCCCATGGCCCCTACTCATGGGAGTCATGAGATTACATCAGAATCACAGGTTTTATTTCCTTACATAAGTTTCTAGCCATCACAGAAAAGCTTGACGATGTGACCAGAGTGGAGCCAAAGCAGCTGCCTGAGTCTGCAGAGAGAATGATACAATAGCTCTGAGAGGGGAACTGCCCCATGCATCCCACTACGGTGTTAACTCCAGAGCTCTTTGTTCTGTGGTGAGTCTATCAAACCCCCGCACAGTGGTCACTCCCCGCCTCCCCGCTCAGTCGTCGCTGTGTGGCAGGAGGAATGAGTGCTGCAGGGCTGGAATACCCATCAACCACATATACCCTGGCTACTAGAATAACTAAGGGGGAGCTTCTCTGTTGCAACCCCTGCCTGACTGGGCCTAGGATGAGGATCCCTGTGGCCAACTCTGCTGGTTCGGAGAGGAGGAAGTCTCTGCTGTTGCTCCTGGGAGGCAGAATGGGGAGGGGGGATGCCATCCAGCTGCTTATTTGGCAGGGAATGGTGTTTGTGTGTGCGTTTGTGTGTGTGTGTGTGTGTGCGCGCGCGCGCGCAACCCTCTGCTGCCACCACTCGAAGTAGGGGCGAGGCCAAGTTGCATGGTGATGGGCAGAGTCACTAGAGGCCTGTGTCCATGCTATATCGAGGTTTCTGAATCTCTTGATCAGGCCATGACGAGTTTAGTGTCTACATTTTGTCTCATTTGTTGTCCTCCAAAGGCTCATTGCTGGCACCAAGCTCATTAGATTTTGGTTGACAATTACCTAGTTATCACTACAAACAATAGTATTTTTCATTTCAGAGCTGCTCTGGAAAAGTCCTTAGCCCATCATCAGAGCATTTAAAAACTAATACAATTTCCTTTAGAACAACTCCACTTGAAATTAATATTAATCCTCAAAATACAAGTGCTGTTACTAGTTCAGTAACAAAAATGAAATGGCTTGGTAGCCATTCAAGTTGCACACTAGGAATTTTATCTGAAATCTGGGATGCAGAGGCTGTTAAGTAGGAAACTCCTTCTAGGCTCCAACATCACTGAATTCACTGGGAGGCTTTTCATTAACTTCAATTGGGCCCATAGAAAGGAGGGCAATCCCAGTCCTTTCACAGGAGATTAGAATGAATGGAAATCTTACAGTCTGTAGGACATAAATGCAAGACTTTTTTTCTCTGCCTCCACATTAACAGTAAAAATTAAATAGATGGGAGAGAACCGAAGATTAACATCAATTAGGTGACGTGGTTAACCCAAATCAATCCTAAAGCCACACATTATGATCTTGGTATAGACACAAAAAGACAGAGTAATGCTGCTTTTCAGCATAATTAAGTCTTACTTGGTCACAAGGGAACATGCCATGGTGAATGACTACTCTCCGCTTTACTTCTTTCAGCTATTTCATTCTGCCCCTAATTCTTGCAGAGCTCTAATCAAATGAAGTCAAATGCAGATGTTTCTGGGCTGAAACATCTGTACAATCCTCAGGAGTAGAAGGCACACACTACAAAAAAAGCAATTCCCTGCTCTGTGTCTGCCTACTCAGTTCAATCTGCATCATCTGGGACATCAGGGCAACACCAGGGCACTAAGATCTTTAACTGAACCACATTCGTTTAAATTGCTGGAGTAATATCTCCCTACCACTCAGATATTTTACATTTTGTATAATTATTTGCTGGTGGGAAAATATGCATTTTATACCTTGAGATGGAAATGGAGCTTCTAAGTGACAAATGACAAGAAGTGCACTTAAACTACAGCATCACAGAGTTCTCATTTGGAAAGCATAGGGTGGCCAATCAATGTTCTTGGAGTAGAAAGATGCTCAGAGTGTTTGACCTGGAAATAAACTCTATGAGCTTTTTATTTTTAGTCAATAAATGTCGCAGCCTCTTAATGCCATAAAACTCCTGTTCTCTAGTGGAAGAAATATCATTCAACATAATTTAATCAGGGAAAAGAAAGGTTGCCGTTTGCTGACAACAGCTATCGACTGGTAATATAATTGAGTGCCTGTTGGAAAATTATTGAAAATTAATGACATAATTAGCTTCAAAAATCACTATTCATTAAAAAAGAAATGGCACTGTAATCTTTTTTACTGATTTGTTATTTCCTTGCTCTTTCCTTGCTCTTTTAAGGTCTTGATTTGACAACAGAGTAACTTATGTAAAAGAGGACCTTTGATGACTAAATAGTCACAGAACGCAACAAGTATCAGGCTAAGATAGAGGGGAAAAATCTTACCACCCAAAAGAGGCCACGAATCTTCAAGGGAGGGGTACAGAATGGATCATAAACATTACTATAGCCTATAGACTGTAGTAGTGGTTATGGACTGGTTCCTTCCCTTATGGAAATGACCTATGGAATTTAACTGAAAATTCTATCTTTTTGATAAGTGCTTTGGACCATCCTATAGAATTCAATAGAGAATTCTACATAGCAGCAATATCCCTGCTATATAAATTCTATAGGATGGTTCAAGTAATCTACAGAAAAGATAAGGAATCAACAAGTTAAAAAAGCAGTTTCTAAAGAACCGTGTTACATTTCTATAGAACCCTCCTGGTTTCGGAATTCTTAAATTCCAAAGGACTGTTCCATACGTGCATAAGTCTGTTTAGTCAGGCTTGGTGTAAGGGATGAGGACTTCACCCCTAGATAACTGGGGAAGCCATCTATCTTCAAGAAACTTATCTATAGAGCTCTGCATGGATAAAAAATTTGTATCTGCACCCAATTCATAAAGTTTGCGGATATCCATGGATATAAAGTGGATATCTGCAGATTTGCAGGGTTCTATTTATGTAATACGGGACAAACCTCCCATTAACTTCCATATGAATTGGATCAGCTGTAAATGTGCCTCTGCAGACATAATTTGCCATTGCTTATGCTCAGTACAGTTACCAAATGCTTGGAACTTTGTCTTCTAGGGCTATCCACATCACTTCTCCATTTGTGTCTACTTGCTCCCCCTTCACCACATCAAACACAAACTACTTGGCCTCACTTTTACAGACCGTCGTGGCTTAGTCCTATCAACTGTTAAACGCTATTGAGCTGTTGACCTCTGCCTCTGCTTTGCCAGTGATCCTAGCCTTAGTTATGCATTAATCAAATTTTCACACACGTGCCTTTGCTCTTTCTCCCACACTGTCCCCAGTGCATTGGAGAAGCTCCCCATAAAAATCTCCTATGCTGTCTTCCAAATCTCTTCTTAAAATATACTTCTGCTTTGATGCCTTCAAAGCACTAGCTAATGGCTAGGCAGCTGGTGTACTGTCATTTCTGCTTATCTCACTGATAAGTGCCTCACTGTTGTGTTCCCCAGTCTCTTTGTTGCATCCACTTCTTGTCTTTCATCTTATACTTAGATTGTAAGCTCTTTGAGCAGAGGTTGTCTGAATTATGAGTTAGTACAGCACTAAGGGCATGTGATCCCTCCTATACTACTGCAATACAAATAAATACTAAGAAGAACAACATATTATTTGGTATCTTACAATCATGTAATAGTGACAAAGAGTCCTGTGGCACCTTAAAGACTAACTAGTTACACACTCATCCCGGCAGAAGAGTCTGTCCTATCTCGAGGACTCTCATTCTGCCCCACCACCCCCACAAACATGATACAATTCTGCGGTGATCTAGAAGCCTACTTTCACCGTCTCCGACTCAAAGAATACTTCCAAGACAACATAGAACAGCACACCGATACACAGACACCATCCCACCAGCAGCACAAGAAGAAGAACTCCACATGGACTCCTTCTGAGAGTCAAAATGACAATCTGGACCTATACATAGAATGCTTCCGCCGATGTGCACAGGCCCGAAATTGTGGAAAAACAACATCGCCTTCCTCACAACCTAAGTCGTGCAGAACGCAATGCTACCCACAGCCTCAGAAACAACCCTGACATCATAATTAAAGAGGCTGATAAAGGAGGTGCTGTTGTCATCGTGGACAGGTCTGACTACCAAAAGGAGGCTACCAGACAACTCTCCAACACCAATTTCTACAGGCCACTTCCCTCAGATCCCACTGAGGAACATACCAAGAAACTGCACCATCTACTCAGGACACTTCCTACATTAACACAGGAACAAATTAACATACCCTTAGAGCCCCAACCGGGGTTATTCTATCTATTACCCAAGATCCACAAACCTGGAAATCCTGGACGCCCCATCATCTCAGGCATTGGCACTCTCACTGAAGGACTGTTTGGATATGTGGACTCTCTACTCAGACCCTACGCCACCAGCACTCCCAGCTATCTCCGTGATACCACCGACTTCCTGAGAAAACTACAAGGCATTGGTGATCTTCCAGAAAACACCATCCTAGCCACCGTGGATGTAGAGGCTCTCTACACAAACATCCTACACAGAGATGGAATACAAGCTGTCAGGAACAGTATCCCTGATGATGCCACAGCACAAGTGGTTGCTGAGCTCTGTGACTTTATCCTCACACACAATTATTTCAAATTTGGTGACAATATATACCTCCAGACCAGTGGCACCGCTATGGGCACCCGCATGGCCCCACAGTACGCCAACATCTTTATGGCTGACCTGGAACAACGCTTCCTCAACTCTCGTTCACTCACGCCCCTCCTCTATCTACACTACATTGATGACATCTTCATCATCTGGACCCATGGGAAAGAAACTCTGGAAGAATTCTATCATGATTTCAATTGCTTCCACCCCACCATCCACCTCAGCCTGGACCAGTCTACATGGGAGGTCCACTTCCTAGACACCACGGTGCAAATTAATGATGGCCACATCAACACCACCCTATACCGAAAATCTACTAACAGCTATGCCTACCTTCATGCCACCAGCTTCCATCCCCGGGCACACCACACGATCCATTGTCTTCAGCCAAGCACTGATGTACAATCGTATTTGCTCCAACCCCTCAGACAGAGACCAACACCTACAAGATCTTCTCCAAGCTTTCTCAAAACTACAATACCCGCATGAGGAAATAAGGACACAGATCAACAGAGCCAGACGTACTCATAAGTCTGCTGCTGCAAGACAAGCCCAAGAAAGAAAACAAGAGAACACCACTGGCCATCATCTACAGTACTCAGTTGAAATCTCTCCAACGCATCATCAGTGATCTACAAGCCATCCTGGACAACGATCCTTCACTTTCACAGGCCTTGGGAGGCAGGCCAGTCCTGGCCTACAGACAACCCGTCAACCTCAAGCATATTCTCACCAGCAACAGCACACTGCACCATAATAACTCTAACTCAGGAACCAATCCATGCAACAAACCTCGATGCCAACTCTGCCCACATATCTACACCAGCAACACCATCACAGGACCAAACCAGATCAGCCACACCATCACTGGTTCATTCACCTGCACATCTACTAATGTAATATATGCCATTATGTGCCAGCAATGTCCCTCTGCTATGTACTTTGGCCAAACTGGACAGTCCCTACGAAAAAGGATAAATGGACACAAATCAGATATCAGGAATGGCAATATACAAAAATCTGTAGGAGAACACTTCAACCTCGCTGGACACACCGTAAAAGATTTAAAGGTCAGCATTTTGCAGCAAAAAAACTTCAAAACCAGACTGCAAAGAGAGACTGCAGAGCTGCAATTCATTTGCAAATTTGATACCATCAATCAAGGACTGAACAAAGATTACGAGTGGCTAGCTAACTACAAAAGCAGCTTCTCTTCTCTTGCTATTCACACCTCCAGTTCAGCTGCTAGAGGAATACCTCACCCTCCCTGATTAGAGAAAACAAGCTGGTTCAGCCTGATTGGACTAACCCTGTTATCTCCAACCTGGTTCTTGCCTACCTATTTATCTCTGCCCCTGGATACTTCCACTGCATGCATCCGATGAAGTGGGTATTAGTCCACGAAAGCTTATGCTCTAATACTTTAGTTAGTCTTTAAGGTGCCACAGGACTCTTTGTCACTTCTGCAATTCCAGACTAACATGGCTACCCCTCTGATTCTTGACAATCATGTAATAGTGTTACTGCCATGTTTTGGTCAATTTACTATAGAATACTGTAAGGTAGTTTGGCTTTTTTAAAATTTAAGGTATTGCTATTTGGTTTTAAGTCTAGAAAGGGGCTCAGGTGGTAAGTTGATAAGTGCCAAATGTATTTTTATTATAATGAATGTACTATAGACTATTCTGTAATATCTTTATTGTGCAATCTTGCTACGACTATCTGCATTTCAATCTTAGCTGAGAAGTGATGTGATGGTGTAGTTTTTTCTGTCCAAACTACTTGTATCTATGGGTTTTTTGTAGTGTTTCTTGACATAGTGTTTCAGGCTCTGATTCTGCACACAGATGCCCTAAGGAGATCTTTGACTTCTGCTGGGCTTCATATAGGTACAGGTGTGTGTGGTAGTCCATTTGGCTACCATTTATGAGAACTATCACATTTGTGGATTTAGCAAAGTGAGATTGTGTTTGGTTCTACTGTATTCTAAATTAAGGAAATAATAGGATTCATGACAGCCATAGCAAGAAGCCAGTCTTTATCACTGCTGAATCAATGAGTTGTTCATACATTCTGTAGGCTGATGTGCTCTACATATTTTAGTCTGAATGGCATGCTAACATATAGCCTGATTCTTGAGCTACTGTGCAATTAATCAATCTTCTAAACTGACAGCAAGAATATGAATTTTGAAGGTTTTTGTTGATGTTAGAACAAGGTTTTTATGCACACCCATTGACAATAGCAAACAAAGGATTTCAAGGTCCTTAAGAGCAGAATTGTAAATGTGAAAATTCTATTCTTGTATTTTCTGCCACACAACAGTAGTTAAGTTACAAAGTACAGAGTCATATAAAAGACTTGAGACCTTGACTTATTTTCCTGCCTTTAAGATCTGAATATGGGGGAGGGAGTGATTGTCAAATTAATGCATAAATTAGCTGGCACTATGTTTCTGGAAGCTTTTGCTTTTTAACTTAATGAAGCAGGAATTGTCAACAGAGTGAAAATATACAATCAATAAATATACAATAGCATTCAGGCTGCTTGAGGCCATATTTGATACTATGTGGACCAATAGAATATAAATAAATGTATGTTCTACACTGGGAAAAGATTCCCTTATAAAATATGAATGAAAAGGGGAAAAATTCAAAATATTTTAACAGCAGAGGGAGCCAGATAACCTTCTATTGGTAACAAGCACACACCACAGGGGTGGTTGATTAGGCACACCATGGAGATTAAGAATTGTTTGTCAGTATATTGCACAATACACGTAAATACAGGTTCCATCACCAAATTATTTTATTAAGATAGCAACTATTTTGCTATGATGGGAGAGAAGGGTTGCTTTTCAATTTACACTTTCATGATACAGACGGAAGTGAAATCTTTCCAGAAACCTTGTGCCTGCAATGTGGGCTATTGGGCTAATGAAGTAAAATCTATGCAGCCAGATATAATGATGTATTTTGCTTCTGCTGGTTAATAGGCGATAAAGAGTGGGAACACTGAGAAGAAATAGGCCAAACTTTCTTTCCTCTCCTCTCCATGATTGAAATTCATCCCTGTACAAATGGCTTGTTCAAGTTGCATGTGTAACCTACTGGCCACAGATAATGTGTGCTATGTCTGACAATCTGCACAGGTGTGGGTCTGTTATATCCCATGGCTGCAAAGTCTGTCTGGCTCTTTAGCTTGAACCCTGTTTGTGTTTCAAATTTCATTAAACCTACATGAACTGAGCAGCACCTGAATTATGTTCATGAGAACCATGGTCTATACCCATACCACCCTGAACATGCCTGATTGTGTCTGATCTTTGAAGCTAAGCAGGGCCAAGCCTGGTCAGTACTTGGACAGGAGACCTGGTGTGTAGGGGAAGGACAGCTCAGTGTCTTTAATTTGTCTGCTAAAACTGAGGGTTGTGAATTCAATCCTTAAGGGGGGCATTTAGGGATCTGAGGCAAAAATCTGTTGAATGATTTAATTGGGGATTGGTCCTGCTTTGAGCAGGGGGTTGGACTAGATGATCTCCTGAGGTCACTTCTAACCCTGATATTCTATGGCATTACTTAGCTGTGGAAATGATAAAGGAGTGAAAATGATGTGGTCGTGAAAGATATTTGGATTCATTATAGAGGAGGCTCCAAAATGTGGCTTCCTGATCATAGGTTATTATTTCAATCATGATTGCCAGTCTTACCTAGAATGATGAAGCCAGAAATCAAAGTCCCACAATATCAAGCAACATTTGAAATTTTCCTTTGAAAAAAATCTTATCAACTGCAAGTAAAGAGAAACCCCTGACTTGCTGCTCAAGGGCTCTTTTAGGTCCTGATCAGCTAAACCTTCTGTATGTGGGACTCCCATTGACTGCAATAGAAATTTTGGGTCTGGAAGGATTGCAGGGCAAAGCCTGAAGCTCTGAACACATTGGCTGCAACTTAGAAAAGCACATCAGCACATGCTTCCATCTCTATTCAGCAAGGCATTTAAGCAAGGGGTTATTTTAGCCAACTGGACCAATTCCACCTATAATGTCTATGGAGGACAATGGGAGATAAAGAGCATGATTCGTTTCCAAACATTGAGGTCCTTGAGTGCAGCAACATCACAGGCATTGAAGATTTTATATGAGAGCACAGCTGAGATGGTGCAGCTATGTGGTCCATATGGCTGACAATAGAATACTGAATGCTGTCTTTTATGGAGAATTGCAGATTTGGAACTCATTTTAGGGGAAGACCAAGAAAGATTATAAAGACACTTTGAAGGCCAACCTCCAATCTTACAGTATTGTCATTAGCATCTGAAAGCTCTTATCCCAGTTTTTGAGAGCTTGTGGATTGCTGCAATCAGTAAGGGATGTGTGAGATGTAAAGCTAAAAGCGGCCCACGTTCATTTACAGTTGTTTTCACCTGTGGCACTTGTAGATGGGGCTGCATGTCTGAAACTGGTCTTTGGTTTCATTTCAGGACCCACAATATTAGTGAGGAAATTCATGTCAGAAAATAATGGATTTACCCCACCTCCCAGCCTTGTGCAATGGATTGGTTTGAAATAGCTGTGACTATAAGCAGAAGGTCTAGCTACATACTGTACTTACATAAAATGCATCAAGGGCTCATTAATATTTCACAATGAAGTATTAAAATGAAATGCCAGCCCTTTAATGTGTTTAGCAATGGAAAAACTACAAGAAGGCAATCTATGGGAAAGCATTAGCACAGACTCTAATTTTAAATAAAATGTAAGGCCTGTGTAATGAAAAAAGAGACTAAAAACAAAGGAAGGCAAGTTGCAGATTCTCTTCCTGGTTTTAACAGCTGTGCTTTTGTTTAAATTTATTTTATATACTGCTAAATAAAGTCAACTAATTATTGAATTGTGTGTATTCACTCAAGCCAAAACGGTCACATTTAGGTGTCTATAGTTAGGCTCTATGATTAGATGCCATAACAAAAGAGGTCTGGTTTTCAGAACCACTGGTTTCATTGGTACTGCGGGTGCTCAGCAACTCTGAAAATGAGACCATTTCATTGAGAAACCAATGGACTGGACTGCGACCTCTTTACCCTCATTGGTGAACAGTGACTGAAGTCAATGGGACTATTCAGAGGAGTAACTGCTCAATAATGCGGATAAAGTCTCAGTTAGACCCTCAGTGTAGATTTATGTGCCTACAATAGCTTTAGGTATTGAAGATTTAAAATGTTGGCTCTAGTCCTTTATAGGACATAAGGTATAGTAGAGCAAAGCAGCTGTCTGCATGAAGAGCATTTACTGTTATTTTTTGTTTGCATTACAGGTAAGTCTCAACTGATATTAGGGCCCAGTTGTACTAGGTACAGTAAAAACACAGAGACAATTTGATTTAATGGATAAAGCATTGGACTGGGATTTAGGAAAATTGGCTTCTATTCCTGACTCTGTCAGTGGTCTGCCGGGTGACCATTGATGAGTCACTTCACCTCTCCGTGCTTCAGTGTTCCCATCTGTAAAGTGGATAATAATACTTACCCCTTTGTAAAATGCTTCAACATCAGCTGATGAAAAGTGCTATAGAAGAGCTAGATATTATTATTATTTTATTATAGTGAGAAAGTTATAAACCAGACAGAACATGAGATGGAAGCAGAGGTTAAGTGACTTTTTTATCCAAGGTCACACAGAACAGAACTCAGGTCTTCAGAAGTCCAGTCTACTGCCCTACTCACCAGACCACTATGACATTCCCCAGGGTACAATCCAGACTGCTGTGTCCCTTTAGCTCTCCAGCCTGGATGCCTTTTACACTGCTTTGTCAGTGAATAGCAAACCCCTTCAGGCTCTGTTCACTCACAGCCACCAGGATGTAAGGTCACTCCCAGCTGAGTACATGAATGCAATGCCCAGCCATCAATGAATTACATACAGGTCTACACCCACAGTTCCCCAGCCCAGCCTTGCACCCAGAAATGTGCATCTTATACTGCTCAGTAGCCCCTTGGACAGTATAAGCTCATAGAGAGGCCAACATTTCAACAGTGGGTAATGTTTATGCCCCAGGCTTTTTGTCCTAAGTAGAGATTTCCTAAACCCTTCAAACACACACATTGAACACATTTAGATAACACAATAAAACAAGTTTATTAACTAGAGAAATATAGATTTTGAGTGATTACAAGTATAGATGCATATAGGTCAAGACTGGTTACAAAAGAAATAAAAAGATAAACACGCAAGCTAACTCCTAAAGGTTACCAAAGCTAATAGATTTAAAAGCAAAGGATCTGTCTCACTGTAAGCAGTAATAAAATTTCACAGTCTTCATCTCCTTCCAATCTGGGACCACTCCCTTCTTTGTTCAGTTCTATGAGAATTGCTGTTTTCATGAGCAGAGAGATTGAAAGGTGGCTACGGATATTTTTTTCTCTCTTCTTATACCTCAGCTCTTTGTGCTGGAAAAATCCTTGTTGGGACATGGGGGCAGGCAGTTCCATGATGTACGTGAGCTGCAAACTGCTGTTCAAAATAATTGTAAATTTCTTGTTTGCAACTCTTCTCCTGGTGAAGAATGTTTGATTAAGCCGGCAATGGCTCTTTAGCACTTTGCTGGCATGTTAGTGTGTCTTTGTCCCTAAGAAATTGGTTTGTGGACGTACCCAGAACTACAACATGTTTCCGTAACACTCATATAGCAAAATCTCAATTTTACATGCAGTGTTGTTACATAGATTTCAATGGGATAATAATATTCAGCATTTTATGAGTTTTCAAATGATACCTCGCAAGGCATACTTTGTACAAAAAAATCAAATAATCATATAAAATTAGTGAACATGGGATACAGGGTGTAACATGGAGTACAGGGTATCACAACCAACCTGCCTCCCCAATTATTCAAACATTGTAAATGCATCCCTATAAATAAGACTCAGGCTGTTGATTTTTGTCACCTGATGTCCTCACCAAAGCACTGGAGCACTTAGGGTATGTCTAAACAGCAAAGAAAAACCTCCAGTTGGCCCATGCCATCCAACTTGGGCACATGGGGCTCAGGCTGCAGGGCTGGTTCAGCTCTGAGTGGACTTTTCAGCTTGGGCCTGGGCTTGGGCTCCAGGACCCTGCTGGATGGGAGGGTCCCAGAGTTCAGGCTCCAGCCTGAGCCCAGAAATCTACACAACTATGAACCAGCTCCCCAGCTCGAGTCAGCTGTCACAGGCCAGCTGCAGGTTTTTCTTCGCTGTGTAGACATACTCTTCATTTTTCCGTATGTGGCCTCAGCAGCTGTCTTCCTGAGGCCTGCCTAGCTTACTTCTGGCACACACAAGCTCAGCAACAGTTTAATTTTTTACCTGGATTTGGTGATGGATTAGTTCACACATGTGCTGACACTTGCCTTAGTCCTGTCCAGTCTCTGCTCACACAGGCAAAGGCTCTTCTGCTCCAGCTTCCACCACATGGGAAATAGAAACAAAGCAATAAGTGCTAGCATGGGTGCCATGGACTGCATCCGCCTTTCTCAGGAGGATTTTCTTATGGAGCATTCCAAGTCTTGCTCAGCCTATCACAAGCACTGGCTCCCTCCAGGGTCCAGGCGTGCTCACCCCTGCACCCTGCCCCAGATCCCACCCCCACCCACCCCTTGTCCCCAAGCCCCCGCCTTCGCTCTGCTCCAGGCCATGCCCCCACCCCTTTTCCCAAGTCCCCACCATACTTCTTCCTGTTGCCTCACTCGCGTCTTCCTAACTATGCCATTTCCCCACTCTTCTTTCATGGGCCTGCTTTCCCATGAAGAAGTCCCCACCAATAGCTCACAGACTCACCTAAACCCACTATTTCTATCTTGGAGAAAGCCACAGCCTTAGGAAGAGATTCTGTGAATCTTGTGAAGCCCCGCAAAGGAATGGATGGGGGAAACTATCCTCACTCACAAATGCTTGAATAGCGTTTTAAGTAGATTGACAGTGCTTTCCATTCACACCTCACTTGGTAGCATAAAGGCTAGGGACCAACTCTATTTCCTACCATCTTGTGCGCTCCAACCCTTACATCTGCAGGACAAGTTGAGGCGAAATCCTAGCCCCATTGAGGTCAAAGGAAGTTTTGCCATTTACTTCAACTGGGCGAGGATTTCAGCCATTGTGTTGAGTGCGGGCTCAAAATATTGACTGCCTTGAGACCAAATTTAGAGGAAGCAGTTCCTACAGTCCAGAAAAAAAATTCATAGGAAATAAATGAACTCTAAGCTCACTGAGCAGAACAAAGCTGAGACCAGTGCATTGTGGGCTCTTTCTGGAGGATGCTGGCCTCTTTAGAAACTGAACAAAGCCCTGGGAAATGGGATTCCCTAGCTGAAACACAGCTGAGGATCAAGGTCTCTTCCATAACAGAATGCAGCATGACGTCCATCCTGAGGGTTTAGCAGACTCACTGCTGCATTACAGGGTGGATAACATGATACAGCTGGCTGGGGTAAATAATGCTGCTAAAGTCAGCTAAAATCTGCTGCCTTTCCCCAACAAAATCAAATTCTGACCCTGGACAGTCAGATACTTAGGCAGTCAGGAAGGGACATTAATGAATAGAAAAGCAGCCAACAAGAAATCGAAGCCTCTGTTTCTGCCAGAAAAAAAAAAAAAATCAGACGGGCAACTGTATTTGAGGGGAATACAGATCTAATAACCTCCTCTTTCTCTAAACAATCTGTATATTTGTAGAATATGCTGATAGCATGCACACAGAACCATGTTTATTTTTCCACCCATGCTCACATACATATACTAAGTCTCTTGTGTTTTCTGGAGCAGGTAAGCTCTTTCTTCCTTCCTCTTTTGGTATTGATCTAGGTGATGAGGCTAGACTGGAAAGAACCCACCATAACCCCAAAAACCAAATATACAGAAACCACCTCTTCCTCCCAAACTCTAAGAACAGAGCCCCAGATCTGCATAAAGGTTATTTCTGCTGACCTATAAGATGCCCCTTCTTTGAATTTATTCCTCCATTTACATTGAAATTTGTTTCAGATTTGAACTCAAGACGTAAATTTGCTGGGTCCGATTCTCCCCTCTCTTACATCTGTTTGACATTGGTATAAATCTACTGACTTCACTGGAGTCCAATAGGGCAAAGTCCCTCCCCTGTCTTCTCCTCTGTTTACACAGGCTATTTGGAGACCTTTCAGTGTTAAACACCACTGTGGACTGTTGCTCTTCTCACCACCTCTACTGAACACACCTTTTACAATACAAGTTTCTCCTCAGCCCTCTGCTGAGCAGAGGAGTGGGAAGAGAGCTCTCCACCCAGAGATCCACCTGGATTCTGGGTCCTCTGGTCTCTTTCCCCATCACTTCCTTCCTGTGCCTTGTTTGTTTTGTTTTTTTCCATGTTGAAGCAGGTTTGACTGAACAGTATATAGCCACCACCAGCTACAATTCCTCAATATGTAATGGTTTATATCTTCTCGCTCTGCCTTGTGTCTTTCAGGTCATGTTACAAAGCTTTTTTTAATAATACCCTTTTGTCCTGATGATTTCACTAAATAACAAAATGAATTTCTGTTACCTTAAGACATTTGAATTCCTCAGAAAGATTTTTCCATTTTTTAATCACAGCCCTTACATACCCATCAAAGATGATCAGTTGTTTCTTCCATCTTACAGAGTGCAGAGACCATCTTTGTGTCTAATTATTTGAAAAAGGGTTTTGTTTAAGCCAGTTACTACTTTAAAATAAAGCACTCCATTAGTCCTATCCAGGCCACGAAGTATGTTGTTATGCTCAACTCTAGGGCACAATTCAAAAAATCTTCTTCCTTTTTTTCTGTTAATCCAATTTTTTTGCCATTCCTCTTTTAAATCTTTCTGTAGAAGGCTTTTGAATTCTTGTTAATAAAAGGGTATTTCTGTATCAATGCTTCCATTTCTTACAGAGTTTTTAGCTGCTTTATGTGTCATTTCATCCTATTATCCGCAAATGCACTGGGATCCAAGCTAATGCTACGTGTATCCTCAGCTGTCCTAACTCTGTCATTAGAAATATAATTTAATTGATTAAATGACTTCTACATTCTGAGACACCCTTTTTAAAATCACCATAAGGCTTGAGATTGAATCTGAAAAAATGACCGTCACTGCTGCGTGGACATCTCAGATCCATCTTAATGCTAGCATTACTGTTAGTAGTTCAGCTGTCATGACAGTTACATAATCAGATATTCTCTTAGCTGTACTAATTCTCAATTTTGGTATACAATATGCTGTCCCTAGTCTTCCTGTTTTTTCTTTTTTTGGACCCAGCTCTGCATATTTGACAAAACCAACTCCACTTTTCATTTATATATTAGCATATTTCTTTTTTAATACCTAGTATCTTTTTACCATTAAATTTATAGAATAACTCTAAATCCATGTTTGGATATGCAACTTTCCATCCATAACTAATTTTCTCATGACTAAAAGTTTTGACCTCATTCAGCTCTTCCTTTCTTTCAACTCATGCGTCCACACTTTAACTCAAACGGCATGTGGAGTTCTCATATTGTGTGCTTGTAGTGGGGTGGCTGCCCAACTCCAGGAAAAGGGGGCTTAAAACAGCCCAGGAAAGGGTTGTGGCTGGGAGCAAGCAAGCTCCCAGGCCGATTAGAGAAAAGCTGGGCTGATTGGGAGGCCAGCTCAGCTGGGGGCCATGCCCGAAACAGACCCAGCTGGCTATATAAAGGCCAGGGAAGCCAGGAGCTGAGACATTGTCTCCTCTGTCTGTGGAGGTAGACAGGCCTGGCTGCTGAAGAGCTTGACAGGGTGCCTAGAGTGGAGCAGGGCTGGGGCAAGGCAAGAGGAGCTGAGGGATCTCTGGCCTGGAAACCCCCAAGCTGCAGGGCCTAACGGATGGCCCAACAAGGGGTACTGAGGTTGCAGGGACATGGGGCCAGTGGCAAGCGGGACATCGGCCTGCAGAGGGCACTCTGGACACAGCTAATTCCCTGGATGACCAGCAGGAGATGCCGCAGGGGTGAGTTGCCGCTCTGCTACAGTGCTGTAGTTCACCTCATGAATTCCCACCAATCCTTATATATTTTTTGGTACTTTCATCATTGCAGCTCCCATTAACTTCGATCTAAAAGTTAGGTCCAGTAGTTTCATTCGTAGTGTAAATGGCATTTCACTAGCAGCTATCTGTAGTGTGCATATAGGTGTTGTAATAAATGCACTACACACAATTCATAGTGCCTGGGCTTGTTTTAAATCAAATTAAGTTCTGATTTTGATGCTGATTTAAAAACTTAGCAGCCATAGCCAATAAATGGTTTGATTAAGACTCTGTATACCATGAGCAGTGTTTTTTTTCCTGTGCCTGCTTCTATCCTTTGTGTTAATGGGCTAATTAGCTTTCTGGCCACCCCAGCCCATACTAATATGCTAATTAGATACATTCAGTCTGCTTTGGGGGAATTAGTGTTTAAGAGATCAGAGTGCTGTCCTAGCTGTTGATGCCTAGCACTCGGTCACATGGGTAAATAAGAGGAAAATCAAGCCACCTATTTCCATTGCATTTTATATTCTTATTTTCCCTTGTGAGGTGACTACTTTATCTCTGTTTATTTAGGCCAAAATGTTCAAACCTGGGTGCCTAATATTAGTCTCATAAATACCAAGGCACTAAAGCAAAGTGGTATGATTTTTTTTAAAGCTGCCGAACATCTGAAATTCTCATTGACTTCATTGGGCTCTGTGGGTGCTCAATACTTTTGGTACTTAGGCAACTTTAATTTAAGATTTAGTTGCCAAACTTCAGGCTACCATGCTTAAAAATGTGGCCTCATCTATACCAATAAGAAAATTCTTTGCCTCATTTATTAAATATTATTTATTAAATATGGGGCCCCATCCCTAGACTTTATAGGAGATTCATTACCCAGATTGAATTTTGCAGCTTTGGGCCCATATCTAATAGTCATTCATGTCACTTACTAACCTATTTTTTTCTAGTCATGTTGGAGGGAATATTAAACATTTCATTATGTTTCAGGCATCCTAGTTTTCTTCATGTATTGATCTGGCTCAAAATCATCAGGGGATACCAGCTAAATCCTATTTATAGAAATATGTGCGTGAGTTTTACACACAAACAGCTGCTCTGCTTCCTCACACGCGATGCCATTTAAAGGGCAAGCAGAAACCTAAAAATGAAACCTAACATTTTTGTTTCCTTCTGATAACACAGACATCCAGTGAATGCAGAGGTGTGGCGAGAGTTATGGTTAGTAACAAATATAGAACAACGTTTGTTTCTCAGGGTTAGATGAATTTTATTGAGTGAAATTGTATAATTGTATTTTGGAATAATATAACTGCAGTCATTAAAGCTGAGATATTCAAAAGAGTCTGAGAGCTCTTCTCCCACCTGGAGCCGCATTGACTCTTTATTGTTGCTGTGTCTACCACAGCTTTGGGCTGCAGCAGGGCTTGGCAGCTCCCCACAAGGGTGAGGGGCTTCCGCTCTGTGACATGCTCCGAGTACAAGAATAGGAGCGAAGTCTGGATGTGCTGAATGGGGATCTTTACTTCTTACCGCCTTCCTACTACATAAATAAATTACAATGATTTGGTCACATATGTGCATATTCATTTGTTTTTCCTACAGTTAATTAAGTATTTTAGAAAAAACTGTCAGAGGCCACCAGCAAGAGTTGATGGCAGCACTCTGAAGCCACCAAAAGATTTGTTGTGAGAACACCTGTTCTATACCATCCCTATCCAATGGGTAGTCTCCAGTCTCAGCCTTCTTTGTTCTTCACCTACACTTTGCACCAGATGGACTTCTGAGAAGTTAACCTGCATTGACTCTGTCTTTAGTTGTTGTCCCATGGTATTAAATTTATCTTTGATTCTATTGATTCTCCCTCTCATGTCACTAGGATCCACATGGACTCAGTGGAAATTAAAAGGAACATCCCAGGCATACTACAGAGATCTCTTGTTCTTCTTGGGTTTCTTTATCTTGATCACTTATGACCTAAGAAATTGATCATCTCTAAATGCATGCCTTGCTATGTATCATTGCTTACATATTTCTCAGCTCTGGCTAAAAATCTATCAGCTGCTGAAAAACAAAAGGTTTTATTTCTGAGGTATGATGTCACTAAGTTGAAAAATGTTATATTAATGAAAGGGTTCCTGTCTGAAAATGGACTGAAACAATTTGTATTCCACGTGACGGAGTTATCTGTTAGAAGTCCTACAGTACCACCACACAACTGTCTGGAAATCAAATTGTAAGTGTAAAAGAGAACTGTAAAGCCCTTACTGTTATAATATCTAAACTGTAAAACAAACATAAAGGAAATTTATTTTGCATAGAAAATATTTTTTCCATCAAGTATTCAAACATAAAATACAATGCAAGTAAACTATGAAAAATGCTATATTCATATCAAAGGGTTCAAAAACATTACACATGCTTACTCTTTGTTTGCATGTTCACTCTGATGCTATCAAAATCTCTTGCTGTTTCTATGGTCTTACTCACTCTCCCAGTGAACCATGTTCTCTCTCTCAGTGGATAAGGTACTAGGGAATTGAATACATTGCCACATCTAAATGTTTTATTACATATAAAAAGTACCCAACCTCAACAAATGTTTTTTGGTGTTCAGAATCATACTAGGGTTATCTTTGAAACCTACTGAAGGAAGATTAAAACAAGCTACAGGCAGTCTGGGCTCAAAGGTCATATAAGCCAAGTGAGATGAGATGTCTGGACCTAATTATGTCCTTTAAACAGGAGCTAATACAATGTTGTTGAATGGGGGAGCCAGAAATTCAGGCTAAGAAAGAACACAAATCTCCTGCACGGCCCCACATAGTATTAGTCCCAAAACACACCTAAAGCTTTGCCATTCAGAGGCCCATTCAAAGGGTAAGCAACTAGTATGTGAAGTACAAGCAGGCTGAGAAGTTCAGATTCAGTGAGTGTGCAGACAAAAGGGTTCAGAATTCAGGTTCAACTGCACTGAAATATGACAAATTGTATCCATGAGATTTCAGATAAAGCTTCCAAAAGCACCTAAGTCACTTTGGCATTGCAAGACTTAGCCTAACTTGTAGGCACCCTGCCACTCCCTGGAATTCACAGCCCCAAGTTGGGCAGCCAAGCTGTTTGTGCATTGTGTGGGAAGTTGAGTGCTTAACGGGGATTCTCACAAGCCAGCAAACTGAGTAAGGAGACACCTAATCCAGTCAATAGTGAATGTCAAGGAAAGGGGAAGGACTTAGAATCCAGGTACATAGAGGGACTTAAGTGCATAATTCCCACAGATCTGGACCTTAGGCACCTTCAGTCAGGCGTCTGTCTATGCTTGGGGTGAAAAGCCATGAACCCTTTTCTGGAGTTAGACACCTGGTCAAGTTCAGCCCTTTTTTGCAAAAAACAGCAGCGAGCAAGCCCCACGCCTTGTTATAGCCAATAGCCATGGGGTTATTGCACTCATAGGGGTGACTGGTTTTCAAATTCTTGTTCTGTGTGATTCAGCATAGGAACTTGAACTCCACTTGCCATATCCTAGGGATGTGCCCCAACCATCAAGGCTATTGCGTACAATGGCACTGGGGGTTCAAATCTCTCCTGCTGGTGCTGTTCCACTTTGTATTAATTATTCATTGGACTAGAGAAAGAAAAACTAAGAGGCAGACTCATAGTGATTAGGACACTCACCTACCATGTAGGAGTGTCAGGTTCAACTCACTGCTCCAATTAATATTCATACACAATGAAACAGCTTCAAGAGGAGAGATTGAAAAAGCCCTGCCCATGCAGACCCAATAGCCTGGTAGTTAGGGCACACTCCTGGAATGTAGAAGACAAAGGCTGACGTCCCTACTCCAAAGCAAGCAGAGTCTGGATTCAGCTTGGCTCCTTCCAGATGTCAGATGAATACCTTAACCACTAGGCAAGCGGGCATTTTGGGTGGGACACAGACACTGTCAGCCTGACCTGCTCACCCCTTGGCTGTCTTTTGTGCTGGTTAAGCTTGCTCTGAGCACAGCTCCCAGATCAGGTCCCACAGCTGAGAAAATGCCTACTTTGAGAATAGTAGCAGGGGCTAAGCATGAGCAAGGGCTCCAGTTCATTAGGCATATGGTGGGATCAGGATTTAGGAAGCTTTGTGCATGCCCACCAGGAGAAATGTAGGCACCTAGGAGACTTTAAGCACCTACAGGGTTAGGAAGTAGCTTAGCAGTGGCTTTGTGAATGCTGGACTTAGGTGTCTATGTTTCTTAGGAGCTTAAGTCTCAATTTTTTAAAAATCTGCTTTTGAAAATTTTACCCTTCAGCTCCAAATGACAAATGTCCGGAGATTAGCAAGGTTATCACTGCAGTTTTAGCAGTTTTCAGCTGCTTCCATACCAGAAAGCATTTTGAAACTAATCCCAAATAAAACCACAAAGTGGGTTTGGAAGTGGTCATTTGAATTTGGTTCACCTCTTGAGAAATAATGGTCAGACTTTAAAGCATTGTTAGCAGTATCAAGTGGACCTTTAAAAAACAATGAGATTTACAGAAGCCCTAGCAAGACTTGTAAGCACAGCAAGAATTGTAAATAATGATACAGTACAATATAAACAATGGCCACCTTCTTTATTAGGTCGCGTTGGGATAACAGTATAACATCTGGGATTAAATCTATAGTAAAATGTAGACAGACCAATAAACAAAAGAGATAGTGTACCAAGCAGACCAACCTCCAAAAGCAACTGATGGTGAACATTTAGCTGGCTATCCATTAAGATCCAAGAAGACAGAGAGAACAATTATCACTAGAAGATGTCAGTATGCAGAGCAGAGCAATACAGGCTCGATGCCTGGAAGTCTAGGTAGACAATGCTGTGGATAGTTCCCTTGGCACTACTTACTGGGGCGGAATATCTTCATAGGCAGTACTGACATCTTGTTGCTGGGGTCTCTTGGAGCGTCAGAGGTAGCTATTTCAGGAAATGAGGTCTCCGTGGAGTTAGCTCTACAGGGTGGCTTACCCCTTCTTCTGGAGTTTTTTTTCTTAGAGCATTTCATCTCTGAGGCAGCCTACATCACTGGGATGGCCTGACTGGAAGAGGCCAAAGTTCAGGAGGAATGGGAGGGACTCAAATCCCCCGGACCTTAGGGAGTGCTCTATCAGGAGGAGCTTTAATCTCGCCTCTTTTTCCTTGTGAGACCTGCTTTTAGACCCTGTGCAAACATTGCACTTGGAAGGGGTATAAGAGCCTTCACCAGAGATAGCTGGAGTGCCTGTCACTTTGGTGGGAAAAGCCTCTGGCAGGTCTGGCAAGCTTTGAATCCTGGGGACTTTGCCATACCCCAGAAGCTAGGCTGCTGAGCAAAAGGGTCAAGCAGCTGGTCCCAGAGGAGGGGGATGGGGTCTTAAGCATAAACGTGTGCCAAAATTAAAGTAAACAATTTAAACAAATTTTAAAAAATTGAAAGTAAAAAGGCAGCAGCAGAAGCTTCTAGAAAGCAGCAGTTGAGAAGGAACTGGAGTGGCAGCAGGTTTGCTAGTCTCTATATACCCTCACTCTGGAAGGTATAGTTTGCAGACAGATCACAAACACTGCTGACATAAATTGATAGTCAAGAGTGCATGGGCACATGCACATCCTACAGTGGAACACCCATGGGACATATACTTGAAGAAGAACTGGTAGGTAAGGTCCCATGGAAAGAAAAGCTAAGTGAAAAAGGAGTTCTGGAGATCAATATTGTCTCTTTGAGAAACTGCCAAAGACACAACAGCAAACTATCCCTATGCTAAGGAAAGATAAGATAAATAGTAAGATAAAAAATGGCTCTATCAGGAGATCTTTGATTACATGAAAATCAAAAAGGAATCCTACAAAAAGTGGAAACACAGACAAATTGCTAAGGATGAAAACAAAAGAACAGCACAAGCATTTAGGGACAAAATCAGAAAGGCCAAGGCACAAAAGTTACCTCTAGCAAGGGACATAAAAGGCAATAAGAAGATGTTCTCTCTCTATGTATATATTAGGAGCAAGAGAAAACCAAAAAAAAGTGTAAGTCCTTTACTTAGTGGGGAAGGAGAGCTAATAACTGATGGCATGAAGAAGGCTGAGGTGATTTATGCCTATGTGCTTCAGTCTTCATTCACTGAAAAAGGTAGTTTGTGATCAAATACTCAACACAATTATTATGAATAGGGGGTAGAACTGCAAGACAGATTAAGGAAAGAACATGTTAAAGATATTTAAATAAACATTTAAGTCACCCTAGAGTACTTAAGAAACTAGCTGAAACAATCTCAGAAATGTCAGAAATTATCTTTGAGAACTCATGGAGGATGAGTGGGGTCCCAGAGGACTGGAGAGGAATAAACATAGAATCTATCTTTTAAAAGGGGAACAAAGAGACCCCACAGAATTATACACCAGTCAAGCTAATTTCAATACTTGGAAAGATTCCAGAACAAATTAAGCAATTAATGTGTAATCACCTAGAGGATAATAGGATTTTAATAATAGCATAGATTTGTCAAGAACAGATCATGCCAAACCACTCTTGTTTCCTTCTTTGACAGGGTTACGGGCTAGTGAATAGGGAGGAAGCTGTAGATATGATATCTCTTGATTTTAGTAAGGCTTTTGACACAGTTTCACATGACAGTCTCATAAGCAAACTAGAAAAAGGTGGCCTAGATTAAATGTAGTCATGACAGAGGGGAAGCCAGGGCAAACCTGAATGATACTGCAACCCCATGTACTGGGTTGTAGCTCCTAGAGTGAGGAGCTAGACTCAGCACCACAGGACAGGAGCCACTTCTGACAGGTGAGTCCAGGGCAGGCTCACTCTCTAGACCACCACTAGTGACCCAACCACACCCTGGTTGCATAATCTGAAGAAAATCTGTCCAAATATCAGACTATAGAAAAAAAACCTCTCAGTTTGCAGATGCTCAGTAAGACTTATTAGAATACAGCAACAAATTCTCTTATTATTCCATCTGCACAGAGTACCACTTTTGCACAGCTCCTACCTGCTGACTGATTTCTGCTTGAGCAATCCCCACAGAGTGACTAAGCATGCTTCATGGAAGGGCTACAAGGAGAGAAGAGGTCTTTACTTGCAATTGCTCCTAGTGGAAGTCAGGGGCCACTTTGGTGTTAGGCACTGGAACTGAGAGCAGAGAAGCTGTCTCTCCTGTACTAAGTATTTCCCCTGCTGGCACCCAAGCTGCAAGGAAGAGGAGAAAAAAAAAAGGCCTGATTTGAATGCAGAGAGATGAAGAATTGGAGGTAGGGCTGGATGGAGAGGTTGCAGGAACCAGATAGTGATGAGGAGAGAAGCAGGAGTCAGGGTGCATTGATAGGAGCAGGAGAAAGGGCAGGCTAGGGCACAAGGTTCTATAACCATTAGAACACACTTCATTCCTGATCCTGGAATTGAACCCAGGAGCTCTCTACTGTTAGCAAAAAGCTCTGACACCTATTGGCGGAGAATGTGCCTCCTCCCACTCTATGGGATGGTCAACACAAACGCTAAACAGCTTGCTCCTGCTACCAGTTGCTCTATTAGCATAAGTGGCAGAGGTCTGATGTAGATATAAAGAACTGAATCCTGCTCATTACCTAAATTGGATGCCAATATGGTTCCATATGATAAAAATAAAACAAATATTAAAGTTAGGAAATTAATCAGAATAAAAAAAATGCTGTTAAAAGCACATCAAGGTTGCAAAGTAAAGTACTTACAAGTTAGGACATGCCAGAAATAGGATTGCAGTGCATCTCTAATTTGTTCCCCTTGTGGATGGGTGTTATGATAGTCTTTAGTTACATGATCATGCACTCCTTTTTTTCTGGACTATAAATTAATTCTATTTCTCTCCCTGGCCCAACGCACAGTTATACAAAATGGAACAGCTTCACTAAAAGATCTTGAGAGAGCTCTGCCCCAAAGTACCCCATAACTCAGTGGTTAGTGGAGAGGTGGAGACCCCAAGTTCAAATCCTTTCTCCACAACAAGCAGAGGTGGGAATTGAGCTAGGTGAGAGTGTCATCCGTTGTGCTAAGAGCTGTTAGGGAGGTGGTTCCTCCTTCTCAGTTTTTCTTGAAAAAGGACTAGCATGGCCTAGGGACCGAACTGCAGGAGAGGGTTTGCAACTGGAAATTTAGAGTTAGACACCTATATGCCTTTGAGAGGGAGGGGAGCTTTAGACCACACCCATCTCCTCAGCATTGCCTACTGGTTAGCTTAGGCAGCTCCCTGCTCAAAGTACTGACTTTTGTAGATCCCATTTTTAGTCCTGAACTCTCCCCATGAATAGTTAATTGCCTAGACTCCCTATACACTGGATTGAGAAGTCCACTGGATGGTAGGACACCTTAGTCCTCCTTGTGAATCCCAACTCCAGTGTCTCAGTTTCCCAGCTGTAAAATGGGAATAATAATACCACCACCTAATCACACGGGGTTGTTGTGAGCATAACTTCACTAATATTTGTGGAATATTCAGAGGCTGCAGTCAGAACATCATAGGCACTGGGAAGTTAATCTGTTTCATGTGATACAGAGAATGGTGTGAGATAAATGAGGCCTGGGACCACAAACAGAAAGAGAAGGACAGGAAATATTGAATAACTGCTCTGTAGATGAGTAGACTCACTGCTGACACAGCTTCTCATGGCCAGCCTCAGCACAGCATGCTCACCTTCTCTAGGGCCCTTACCAACTGCCGTTCCAGACCTGTGGTGGTCTGCCTCTTCTTCTAACTCAGCTTCTGGCCAGGTCACATTTAGTTCCACCCCTTACAGGAAACAGTCAAATAAACTAAACTCAGATAAACAAAACTCTTTGCCCCTACCCAGGCTCTCTCTAGTGCAGACTCTTCACACCTTCCTGGACCCTGCACTACTGTCCTCTTGCTCTTATGGGGAACAACACTTCCAAGGCTTTCTTCTTGGATGCCCAGCATTAAACTCAGCAGCCCTTCTCCCTCATGCACCAAGGTGTTTCTACACCTTTTCATTGGACCAACAGAGGAGTGCAGCCTTCCCTGTAGTGGGTTGCAGTCTAGGGGTGTTTGGGCAAGCATCTAAGTCTGCTCCCTCAGATTCCTCACTGCCTTCCTAGGCTTCTTCCAACCTTGGCCTTTCTTTAGGATCTTATGGACATGTCCTCCCTAGGTTTACTGAATATTGGCCTTTCCTCCATTCTCTACCAACTAGAGAGGGACCACAGAGTTCTTCCTCTCTCCCTGCAGCCTCCTCCCTTGATGCTCACCGCCCAACTCCTCCCTCAGTTAGGCTTCATCCTCAGTGGGGCCCAACCTACCTCCAGGTATGCTAATTGCTCTGTTTCTGCTTCATTAATTGTGGGGTACATAGCCCATCCCATACTCAGTCAGTGAACAAGGCAGGGGACTTGTGGAAAAAACAGAGCATGATCATGTAATTATGTAAGTATTATCATATGCTTATAAGGAAGTCAAATTAAGGTTCCATGGGCATCCATAATTCTGGCATTTTTGAACTATTGAGTACTTCACTTTGCAACGCTTACATTCTTTTAGCATAATTTTTTTGGACAGAATCTATACACTAAAATTAGGAACAATGGTAACTGTGATATTCCTTTCTGATTCACTAATCGAAAAGCTGGGAAATACACTCCAGACGATTTCCCCCTTCCAAATGAGGAGTTTAAGTTCATGTTATTCTTTCCACTCCCTTCCCCCTGCCCCCTCCCACCTTGCCCTGCAATACTAAAGCTTCTTAAGTTTTTATAAAAATCTCTATTCTTTCTGCTCCCAGACAGAGAAAATTTTGATATAAAAGAGGAAAATGTAACACTGCACTCCAGGAATAAGCTAAAAAGACATCCCCTGTCTCTGTGCTCATTTGTAGTACGTCTACTGATTTGAAAGCCTAGGATAATGCAGGGAAGCAGTACTTTGAGGCTTTGAATTCTTTCAGTTATTATGACCTCAGCCTAAGATTGCATTAACTGATTACATGGTATTTTTATTTGCTGTAATTTCTACCCTTTGTTGAAAGTATTATGCTAATGTTAGTCAATATACAAGTAATGGGAAATAAAGTTTTGCTCTGCAGCCCTTCTTACTGTTTCACCTCTGCTGCAGAAAGCTATAATAGAGCACACACAAAGGAGTAAATGATTTCTCACAATGCTTTGGAATGCCTGACAACTCAAAAGCATTCTGTATATTATTTATTACCACCAAGTGCTGTGGCAGAAGAAAAATGCAGTTAGCCATGAAAATGTGGTAAGTAACAGTAAGGCATCAGGCCCTTAAACTATAATATTTCAGCTCAGATATGAAAATGATTAATAAGAAAAAACATTCTGAAGGACCACACTCAGCTCTGCAGGGGAATTATAGGAAGTAGTGATGTGGGAGCTATAGACACAAACATGGAAACAATTGTTCATGCTTTTTCAAAATAATTCCAAATATTTCCATATTCTCTGGGTGTCACTGAACAGAAGGGCACAAGGGACTGGATTTAGGACTTCTGGGTTCTAGTCTTGACTCTGCCACAAATTCAGTTGGTGACCTTGAGCAATTCATTTACCTACTGTGTGCCTTGTTTATTCATCTTTAAAGTTACTTTAATTTTAATTTTCACAGTGCTTCAAAGTGTTATGAGACTTTTTAAATAAACAAGTATTTTGAATCTATTTGTTGCCCCATCATCTCACTCCTTCCTTTCTCCCTGCCCCTTGTGTTTGTTTGAGTCACTTGTCATTTTTGCCTTTTAGACTGTGAGCTCTTTGGGCAGGTGCTGTCATTTGCTAAACAGTCATATAGCACCTAGTCCAATGGGGCCCAGACCTGGTAGAGGCTTATAAGTAATGCTGCAATATAAAGGATAACTAACATGCAACAAAATGCAATGATCTAGTTTCTGGAATGTATAGCAGAAGACACAATGCATTAATTGCATAACATCATACGATTTTCAGAGGCTGTGAGCCAAATCATTGTCTCACCAACGTCAACATTTATACAAGCAAAAATACAGTAATAGCAATTGTTCGCTTCAGTGAGACTGACAGATATTCTGTTTCTCTCAGGCCCAGGCCCATGTGTGGCTCTATAATCTTTTAACAGTCTTGGTGTCAAGACTGATTCCCCACTCTCGCACTTCAAATGCAGAAGGTGGGGGCCTGCAAGGATTCTAAAAATGAATTCTAGCCGCTCTCCAGGCTTGTATTAAACTTCCAAGATTACAGCTTTTCTCTAACTTTGGATGGGTAGATGCTGCTACCACCCAAGGTCAGAACCCCTTTGAAAGCCCAAGAAGGCGCACTGGGGAATTCCTTCCTGTGGCGTACCCTCAAGCCCTTTCACCACACTCTGGGGAAGAGCTGAGAAAGAAAGAAAAAAGGGGAAATCAGCTGTTGCCACCAGCTAATTAAACATGTGCACAATCCTGTTCTGAACAAAGGTAAGCTTTATTAATAAAAAAAAGAAAGAAAATACATCTGGGAACTCAGGTTATTGCTAGATTTTAAAAGGGTAAACACAAGGATTAAGCACCAATAATAGCTTTCATGAAGTCCAGCTTAAAGGTTACATGCAAAACAAAACACCTGGGGTTAGCACAGAGGAGTCCACAAGCCATAAAGAAATAAAAATGATAAACCTAATCGTGTCTTCCTAGACATCTCCTGATCTACTTACATATCTGGAGTTTCAAGTGAATTGTTATTAGATGTGATACCAAGGATTTTTGATACCTGGCCCCAAGCTTCTTAAGCATAGTTGCTGCCCTGTCCGCCTCTCCCTGGGAGAACAACAACAGACACACCAAGGGGAGTCTTTGTTCAATTTTTAAAAGTTCTAGCTTTACCATTGGCTCTTTTGGCCACGTGCCCACTCACTTTCATTTATCTATGCCTAGCAGAGACTTTTTAACCTTTTACAAGTAGAGCAATTAGAGAACTGCTATTAAGAAGGATTTTTATAGCTATTGGCTGGCTGGGTGTCCATAAAAGGGAGCTGCCTCCCCCACCCTTCATTTATTAGTTAGGCAGCTGTATTTCATTAGTGTCAATTTAGATATTTTAACATTAACCTTATATTTTCTACATCAAAATCCTGGACACTATTGTGGCAATTCTTTTAGGTCATAAAATATACAAGAGACAAAAGTATGTGCACTATTTTTGAGATATAGGCTAGCATCATATCTGCCAGCTTCTGTGTCTGCACCAATACAAGTATATTTTCCAAAGTGGAGGATTTCTCCCTCTCCCCCCAAATAGTGTTTTAAATGACTTAGCAACACTTGTTCAGTGTTTCTTGATTTACATTCACTTGGAGCAGAACAGCAGCTTTGGTAGTGGCTAAACGCATTTGGCTTTGCTCTTCAATCCAAAACACTGTTCAGTGCACTGCACTAGTTCCACTGGACTGTTTGTGCCTAGTAAACCGAGAGAAAATTCTACTCAGGAAAACAATGTATCTTGAAACAACAGTTTGTAGTTATGAAATGACAAAGCATTTTCAGTGATGAAATGAAAAATAGGAACATTTCAAGCATTCAAAAAAAAGTTCCCGTGAAACAATATGGAAAACCAGGGTTGTCCCCCTAAGACTGGGGCCTATCATTACTTTAATTACAGAAGTGCATTAAATATATTGTCAATGAAAATTACTTATTTCTACTATTTAAATTACTAAGAGCTAAAATAGAAAATATATTCTCTCACTTACCCCTATCTAAGATACTCAATCAATATTATCCCAAGGGGAAATTGGAAGACTTTATTTTCCGAAGAAAAAATCCCAATCTACGTATTGAAAAAGCTCTCAAACGTTGAAGAAAAGGATCATAGATCAAATTCTTCATTCCTGGTGTAATACTATTGACTACACTAGCCTTATGCCATGAGTGAATTTGGCTTCAAGTGATTTTTGCCTTGGTCATCACAGACATCTCATTTGAAACTAATATAGGAATGTGGAGTGAATTGAAGAAAGCAGTAATTAAAAACCTACTAGCACAAAAATGAATTGAAGCAATGTATCATGGACAATTAGATGGAGCTGTCTTCAATTTACAAGAAATATGTAAACAAAAATGTAGTGAGAGTGTTCTGAGATTTCAAGGCATGTAAAATAGTGGATGGACACACAAGCAAAGTACTGAATAGGATAACTAAAAATAAATATAATTTATCCACTTCTAATATTTTTTGTATTTGTCAGTATATCATAGAAATGTAGGCTGGAAAGGACATCAAGAAGTCATCAAGTCCAGCCCTCTACATGGTGACAGGACCAAGTAAACCTAGACATCCCTGACAGGCATTTGTCCAATTTGTTTTTAAAAGGTTCCAATGGTAGGGACTCCATGACCTCCCTTGGAAGCCTATTCCAGAGCTTAATTATCCTTGTAGTTTGAAAGTTTTTCCTAATATGTAACCTAATTTCTCTAGCTGCAGATTAAGACCATAACTTTTTGTCTGACCTTTGGTGGACAAGGAGAACAACTGATCACCACCCTCTTTATAACAGCTATAACTTATTGGAGACTTATCAGGTCACCCCTCAGTTTTCTTTTCTCAAGACTAAGTATGCCCAGCTTCTTCAATCTTTCCTTACAGGACAGTTTACTAAACCTTTTATCATTTTTGTTGCTCTTCTCTGGACTCTTTCCAATCTGTCCACATCCATCTTGTGCCCAGAATTACTTCAGCTGGATCTTCACCAGTACTGAATAGCGTGGAACAATTACCTCCTGTGTCTTCCATACAACACTCCTGTTAATATACCTCAGAGTCATATTAGCCTTCTTTACAGCTGCATCACACTGACAACTCATATTCATTTTGTGGTCCACTGCAACCCCCAGATCTTTTTCAGAAGTACCACCACCTAGCCAGTTATTCCACATTTTGTATGTGCACTTGATTTTTCCTTCCTAAGTAAAGTACTTTGACTTGTCTTTATTGAATTTCATCTTTGAATTCAGATCAATTCTCCAATTCATCAAGGGCATTTTGAATTTTAAACCCATCCTCCAAAGTGATTTCAACCCATCCCATCTCGGTGTCATCTGCAAATTTTATAAGCATAGTCTCTACTTCATTATCCAAGTAATTAATGAAAATATTGAATAGTAGTGGATCCAGGACTGACCCCTAGAGGCCCCACTAGGTAGGCCCACCCAATTTGACATCAAATTGATAACTACTCTTTGAGCACAGTCCTTCAGCCAGTTATGCACCTACTTTATAGTAAATTCTTCTAGACCATATTTTCCCAGTTTACTTATGAGAATGTCATGCAGAACTGTGTCAAAAGCCTTAAAAAAAAAAATCTTGGAATACCATGCCTACTGCTTCCCCTCATCCACTTGACTAGATCAGTGGTTTGACATGATTAATTCTTGACAAATCCATGCTGATTATTCCATATAATCCTGTTTTTTCTAGTTGCTTACAAACTGATTGTTTAACAATTTGCTCCAGGGTCATTAAAGATATTGAAGTTAGGCTGACTGGTCTATAATTTCCTGGGTCCTTCTTGTTCCTCTTTTTAATGATAGGTACAATGTTTGCCTTTCTCAAGTCTTCTGGGACCTCTCCTATCCTCCAGGAGTTCTCAAAAATAATAGTCAATGGCTCTGAGATTGCTTCAGCTAATTCTTTATGTACTCTAGGATGAATTTCATCAGGCCCTGCTGACTTGAATACATCTAATTTCTTTAAATATTCTTTAACCTGTTCTTTCCCTATTTTGGCTTGCATTCCTTCCCCTGGATGTCATTATTAATTATGCTGAGTATCTGGTCACCATTGACCTATTTTAGTGACGACTAAAACAATATAGGCATTAATCACCTCAACTTGCTTGTTGCCATCCATTATTAGCCCTCCTTCCCCACTAAGTAGAGTAGAGTACTTCCCTTTCCCCCCCGCTCTCATTCCTAAAGTATTTATAGAACCTCTTCTTATTGACTTTTATGTCTCTTGCCATGTATAACTTATTTTTTGCTTCAGCCTTTCTGATGTTTTCCTTAATTACTTGTGCTGTTATTTTGTATTCCTCCTTACCAATTTAACCATGTTCACATTTTTGTAGAATTCCCTTTTAATCTTCAGGTCATACAAGAGCTCCTGATGGAGCCATCTTGGCCTCTTACTATTCTGCTTGTCTTTTCTGTATATATCTGAATAGTTTGCAGTTGTGCCTTTCTGTGTATTTGTGCATATTGTTTCCCTGAGGAATTGCCAGGTCTCCTGAACTCCTTTTTCCCTTTGATTTTCTTCTCATGGGACCTTACCTATCAGTTCTCTAAATTTGTTAAAGTCTGCTTTTTTGAATTCCATTATCCTTACTCTGCTGCTCTCACTCCTTCCTTTCTTTAGAATCCTTGAGCAAACACTGTCACGTAAATTACCTTTCACCTTCACATTCTCTATCAGTTCCTCCCTGTTGGTCAGACTGTGGATGACTAAAATCATGTGCTCAACCACAGCCTCTCTTTACAGTTCCAGTTACACAGTTAAATGATACTTGCATCCTATAACACCTGAGAGAAATAAATAACATGAGGAGAACAATAAAGGGCCCATTGAAGTCAGGCCCCAGTTAGCTCCATACTTGCTGATCCAGCCATTGGATTCAGTTAGTTCACCTGCATAAAGCCAGTTGCAGGTTTTTTCCTGTCTTCAGTCCAAAAAAGCTGGGTTTTTTCCTGTCTTCAGTCCAAAAAAGCTGGGTTTTTTCCTGTCTTCAGTCCAAATATCTGCAGTGAAGTTTCTAGATTATAAAACAATAAATGTCCTCAGCCTGCAGCAGCTCCCATTGAATTTAGTGGCACACATCCCATCCACTTTAATGGGAGAAGAATCAGCACTCAGGTGGTTAACCCATCATTTTTCAATGGGACCCATGCTCTTAAATCACTAGTAGCACTAGTATAAGGGGTTACTAGATGATTCTCTTCTGGAAAACTTTCTTACTAGGAGGGCAAGTCTAATAAACTCTTATGCATCAACCATCATTTATTTTGCAGCCTTCATATAAACTCTAGCCCCAAAGGCTTTCTAGAGTAAATAAGAGCTACAGAGTCACAGACTTTAAACAGAGCAAATGCAGAGTGATATAAGTACAGGCAAAGAATAAAAGATGTCCAAGACTCTCTGCTGTGCCAAGACCCGTTCAATTCTAGAAGGAGGTGGAGGAGATAACAGGACTCCCTGATTCTTAAACTACTCTGGCGAGAGCATAAATTTGAGCAGCATAGGGGCTGCTTTAATTTATGCCAGCTAATTACAGTCACTAAGAAACTCTATATCACTTAAAAACTGGCCAAATGCAGGCATGCTTCACCCCACCCCTCAAGCCCTTTGCAGCAGGATGAGGGAACAATTGATGATAGGGCCTATGACGATGCTGAAGGAATTTTCTGCTGGTTAATTAGGGCATGAGCAACACAAAAGTGATAGGAGCAGTAAAAGAGAATTTCTCCCTATATGATTTACTCCAGCTGAGAATCTGGATCTAGAACTCTAGGGCTGTTTGATTTGGAAGAAAGGCAGGAATTCTTCTCTGATAGCCAAGAAAATGATTTTGCAGTGATAGGCAGCTGCTGTAGCACCACGCGGAGAGAGCTGATGTATTGAACTGTGTGATCTGGCAGCTTAGGAGAGACTAGCCTACAACAAACGGCAGAATAAATGCCAACATTTTGAAAACATCTGGATGGCATTTCTGACTATACACAGTAAAAGGAAATGGACATCAGACAATCCTTATGTGTAACATATATGTGTATTGACAGATCAGTGTAATTCACCTTTGTCTACATCAGGTTTCTTTATACCTCCTAAGCATCTAATTCTTTTTCCTTTGTCGTACCTTTTTCTCTTTCCTTCTCTCTCTATCGGGGTTGCTACATTTCTTCACCTTCATTCTGCTCTAGTCTCCCCATTCCATTCCCTTTTTGTATTGTTATTTTCCCGAAAAATTAAAAAAAAGACTTGATCAGACAAATCTTTTTGTATATAAAAAAGCATATAGGATTAAATAAGTATTGGAATGTATTTGACTTCATGTAAAGGGATGTCTACACATCCTGAACCTTTCTGCCCATTTAATATGGTATCCTAGGCAACCTGCATTTTTGTGTTGGGGATAGAACCATCTGAGCTATTTTTTTTTAAACAAAAAAAATTAAAAAGTTAACCTTCGCACATCTGAGAATTTCACAAAGCATATAACCTGATTATGCCTAAACCCCGCGAATTATTCATTTGGCTTCAAGTGAGAGAGATCACATTTAATTATGTTTGAGGGGCATCTTCTATAGAATTAGATGGGAAAATCCTCATTTATCTACCTAGCAGTTTTGAGTACAACCTATAGTGGACTTTAAACTATAGAAAAAGGGTGTTGGTTCAGAAAATGTATGAAGGGAATTAAACAACATATAAATACTACTGTTAATATTATAGCTGACTACACATAGTCTACTTTTGTATTATATGCAATGAAAAGTTGCCTCTATTGCCACAAAAATAAAAACCTGTAATAAATTAGTAATACCAAGATATTTAGAAGGTGATCATGGGGTATAGTCTATATGAAATCATTTTTGTACATGAAATGCCTATTTATGCATAAACAACAATAGGCTAATGAAGGATTTATATCAATAGGAGAATAACTATATCAGGTCACATTTGGCATGCCAGAAATTAGCTTCAAATGCCGGACTTCCATTTAAATACATATTAGTTGTCTGTATAAATGCTTTGTAATACACTTTTTATGTAAAGTGCTTTGAGATCTACTGATGAGAAGAATTGTGCAAGATCTATGTATAATATAATGTAATATTAATGACCCTCTATAGTTTCAGAGGAATTCATTCCCAAATTGCCAAAATTTAAAGTGAAATATTGCCTTTCCCGTATGTACATAACTGATATTTTATGGGACTGATTCACGCTGTTTTACTCTTGTTTTATACAGGTATAACTCAGTCAGTTTCAACAGAACAGTGCTGATATATAATTGTAGTAACACAATGAAGAATCAATCTCTATATTAATATGTAATTTGCATTTAGTTTTAAAGAATTTTCTTTTTAGTTCAATATGGCAGTGATAATGTAACAGGATAGATTTACAAATGAGGATTCCTTTGTTTTTAACCTTTGAAACAAAGAGTTATTTATCTAACAGAACAAAAACTGGTTAACATGGTTTAAAGTCATCTGAAGAAAACAATAAAGGAAGAGGTTTTCAAGGTGCTCAGATTTGCCCTAACTTTGCTCCCACTAACTTCCGGAGGAGAAGAGTTAGGCCAACACTGAGCATTTTCAAAAATACTGCCCCATCCCTGTAACTGGAGTCACACAAATGGACCCAAGGGACTCCACACAGACAAAAGAATCCACCTGCATGGATCTCACTGCAGGATTAGCGCCTGAACCTGGGGCAAAACAATCTTTGAAATCCTTGCTGTAAAAGAGGAATGAAAATAAAACTAAAACAGAACAACCACCATTGACCAACACATTTTTGACTACAATATCTCACATAACCGTATCCATTTTCCTGGCAGCTAATTTTCACTTAAAATGTCCACTGTGGAAACAGTTTTAATCCAAATAAGAATGAGAACAAAATACTTAAGGACAGATTCGTAAGAAGGCAAGTAAATAACTGCATGCAAAAACATGAATTTCATAGATTCTAAGACCAGAAGGGACCATTGTGATCATCTAGTTTTATCTCCTGTACAACACAGGCCATAAAATGTCCCAAAATAATTCTTTTTAGAAAAATCTCTTTTTAAAAATTATTAGTGATGGAGAATCCACCATAACCCTTTGTAAATTGTTCCAAAGGTTAACTTACACCTTCTGGAGTACTGGAACAAGTTGTATAGTGGGGGTGCTGAGAGCCATTGAATGAAACGGTAAACCCTGTATATGCTGGAAACCACTTAAACCCAGGGATGTGGTAGCACCTCCTGCAGCCTTAGTTCCAGCACCTATGTACCTCTTATTTCCAGTTTGAATTTGTCTCACTTCAACTTTCAGCAATTGTATAGTGTTATACCTTTCTCTGCTAGATCGAAGAGCACATTTTTAAATAGTTGTTCCCCACTTACAGACAGTAATCAATCAGTAATCAATGTTTATTTATTTGCTGAAATAAACAGATTGAGCTCCTTGAATCTATCACTAGAAGGCAGGTTTTCAGATCCTTTGGGCTCTTCTCTGAGCAGACTCTAATTTACCAAGATCCTTCTTGAGTTGTGGGCACCAGGCCTGGACACAGTATTCCAGCAGCAATGCCAAATACAGAGGTAAATTATCCTCTTAACTCCTACTTGAGATTCCCCTATTTATGCAATTGAGTGCAATTGTACACTTTGGATCTGATCTTGCCAGGCTTCTATGGCCAGAACTACAATGAAAATCAACAGAAAATCCAAGTGTAGAGAGGTTGAAGGACTGATCCACTAATGTGAATACCCAGTTACCCTAGCAGCACATACCAATTGTGTAAATGGAAGTGCTACTGTCTGATTGGCATTTTCCTGGTCATTTGAACACAATTTGTATGTGTAATTGGATTATCAGGTCACCTCTGTGTGTCTCAGTTTCTCCATCTGTAAAATAGAAGTAATGATGCTGAGCTTTGACAAGCACTTTGAGATCCACTGATGAAAGATATTATTGTTATTTAAGTATTATTAATGGTTTGTGGAATGGATCTTCAAAGACCCTTAGGTATCTATTATTTTAGAGGGGTATGATGAGAGGCTGCCCTGGGGACGGTGGGTTGGGAACTATCCAGCCACCTGAGAAGCCTGGCCGGGCAGGTGTGGGGAGCTGCCCAGGGGAATGCCCTGGCGACTGAATACTGCAGTTGTCTCCACTGACAAGAACTGCCTCTGGCCAGTGCAAACACCAAGACAGCACATCTTGGTGTTTCTGGTAACAGCTATTCAGGAGCAACAGCTGGGAGCTGCAGGGAGTGGGTGTTGCTTTGCCCCACTCCAATATCTGTTCATGCTGTGCGGGCTGTCATGGCCACATAAAAATGCACTGGTGGCTGCATTTGAGAAACGCTAGAATAGAGTTGACAGAGCATGGGCTAGTCTTCTTTGATGAGAAATATTTGCATTTGTAATCTTCATTAACTTCAACAGAACTACACTATTTACACCAGTTGAGGATTTGGCTCAATGATTTCTATTTAAGCAGTGGGGATACCAACCTCCAAGTTCAAAAACAGCTGTGTCTAATTCAACAGGCTTTTAATTAGGAAAGAAACCTGCTCAAGGGCAGGATTTTCTTAATGCTTGGATGCCTGGCAAATGGTTCCAGTGTGAATTAAAGGGAAGACGTTGGAAGTGTTCTTTAGTGAAAGGTGAACATTAAGAATTAAGAGGTGTGTAAACAAACTTGCAGGGCTGATGGGGCAATAAACAAGATGTGCTGTAAGTGGCACTAAATGATGACAAATGTGACCTAGTGGGAATAAGTGAATCCAGTGAGATGCTAACATTGGTAGATATTGTCTGGAGAGGGTTGGAGAGGTGGGGAAGAGGAGTTATATAGGTAGCACTATATGTCAGAAGTTTTGTGCAAAACCAATGAGATACAATTTAATAGCAAAGCTCATAGCAGCTAACTGCAGTGGTTGTCATTAAAGAGTCAAAGTTTGTCAATTACAACACGCTGCTACCTAAACCATTGCACTTCCCCCATGTACTTAGAATAGGAAATAAGTGATCTCAGATCCCTTTGTGTGATAACTGTTAGGTAGATAATGACTTTTAAGGGTGATCTATGTACACCAGTTAATATTACAAGGAGCAATTACATTTTGCAGCTGATACAGCTCCACTCAGACTGGAAAAGAGTAGAAACAAACTTACTTCCTGGACCACCCATTAAGGAGCTAATAGGAGAAGTTCCTTACTAATACTTCAGAAAGTAGATGTATTAGCTAGATTCAAAACCATCCTGCATTTACTGCTTATAATAGGGGGGCGATGATAGAGCATGTAACTGCAACAGGGACACTTGTTTTCAAGGATCACAAGCTACTTGGATTCGATGTACAACTAGTATGTATTGTGTATTATAATAGCACTTAAATCTCTTGATCACAGACTAGAAACCCATTGTGCTAGGTGTTTTACAAACACAAAACAAACGACAGCCTCATTTCAAGAAGGGATTTAGGCACTTTGTCAATGGGAATTAGGCTCATAAGTGCCTAAAACTCTTTGGAAAATGAGTCTTAGGCATTGCAACGGTGAGCACAGAAATATCTAAATACTTAAAAATCTGGGCTATAATTTCTAAATCGTGTCGTCTAGCCATAAAAAAGCAATGTGGCTCTAGACAATTAGAGACTCATTCCCCTAAGGCAAGAATGTCCTGGTCTCTCCTTCTGTTGCACAGTGGGCAGGACAGCAAGGTGCATCTATAGCTAGTTTCTTCTTAGCTTTCCTCCCCTTTCCTATGGGACTACATATTAGAGCTTGGTTACACTGGCACTTTATACTGCAATAAAGCCTCCCAGAGCGCTCTACCTTACTACTCATCCACACTGAGAGGGCACATAGAGTGCTCTGACTCCCTGGCTAGACCACTTCTGGTACTCCTTGTTGGATTAACAGCTGTTGCGTACTGGGTGAGATGCCCCAGTATCAGTGTAAATGAGCATTCACGATACTTCGCTTTAAGTGACCTCTGGGAACACCCCCTAATCTCCTTAAGTGAAGTGGCCTCTTTTCCCTTTGTTTTGAACTGGGCTGGAGGAATGCAGAAGTGCTTTTTCAGAGCTTATCTGCAATGCGGCAAAGAAAACAAAGCAAATATTTACTGAGTGAGTGAGTGAGGAGGAGGGGAACTAGAGGGACCTCAGCTTACAAGATAGCATGCTGACACACTCTCAGCACTCCAAAAATCTGCTCTCTCTCTCCCACATACACACAACACACTCCACCTCACCCCCCTCATTTGAAAAGCATGTTGCAGCCACTTGAATGCTGGGATAGCTGCTCATAATGCACCACTTCCAGTGCTGCTGCAAGTGTCGCAAATGTGGCCATGCCAGTGCGGTTGCGGTTGTCAGTGTGGACACTCTGGAGCGCTTTTCCTGGAGCTGTCTACAAAGACGGGTTTAACCCAAAGCGCTCTATCGCTGCAAGTGTAGCCAAGCTCTTAGGCTTCAGGGATGAGGATTTAATACAACTGATTTGCTTCCATCTTAAGCCCTTTGTAACTGAAGTGAGTTGATGCTGTTCATTCTTAAAATTAATTGCTGCATATTAGGGAGGCTTGCATTCATTCTGTCCCATCTCCACATCCTGTCAATTGGTGACTCTCCCTAAAAGTCAATGGAGTTTCACTGATTTGCATCAGCTGTGGCACGGACCCATATATTTTTCATTAACTTAATTACAAAATAGTACTGTGCAGCAACAACATCCTGATATTTATTCCTTAGGGACAAGCTAAATGTATCCATGGTTACAGAGAACACTGAGTTAGGAGCAGGAGCCTGGGGGTAACAGAACGCTGGTGGAGGAGCGTAAAATACTGAGGTGACAGGTGGGCTGGTGTGCACACAGTTACTGTCTCTCAACACCCATGAACTTTTATGCTATACATGTAGAACATGGTGCCAATAGTGGTTTTGCAATGAGAGATCATCAGTTCCCCATTCCCCACCCCCAACTTTTGAGTCAAAATTACTCTACTGAGTTCAGGGCTCTTAGGAGCAAAAGGGAAAAGGGGTACTGTAGAGAGGTTAACAGGGGGCTCGTCTCTCTCTGGGGTGGTGGGGAACCACACTGCCTCACTGCTGATCTACTGGGGGAATCAATTCAGCCATGGGAGTCTTCCCTGGCGAGCCCTGAGGAGGCAGAAATAAGTACAGTTGGTCAGGGTGGGGCAACAGTGACTCTGGCCCTCAGGCCCTCAGGCAGGGCTTAGCAACAATAACATCACTGTAGGCCCAAGCCTCCAAAAGGCCTGGGAGAGGGGGAGACTGCCACCCATGAGTTGTGTGCAGGGGGGACGCAGGCCCTTCCACTCCACTCCATCCTAGCCCGGGGCCCTAACAGTGGCAGAAGACCTGCTCCTGCATCAGTTGGGATCCTGTCCGCAACACACTGACATGGGTTTTGGCAGTGCTGCAGCCAGACTAGGGTCAGCTGCTACCGGCTACTTCCTAACACCCCCTTGTATGGTACCTGGGTCGGGGTAGTGTGCTCCTGGGGATCCAGCACTATGGGTTTCTTGGGGTAGGTGGTGAGAGGCAGGCTCAGCAACTTCTCAGGGTACCTGGTTCAAGGTAAGCTCAGCAACTCCTCTAGACAGCTGGCGCAGGGCAGGCTCGGCAACTCCTCCAGGTAGCGGGCACAGGGCAGGTTGGACCAGTCTTTGTGTGTACTGCAGGCCACTGGTGCTTCCCAGTCATGGCCTAGGTCAGAGGCATCTGGCCTCTCTGGCAGCTGTTTTTTCAGTGAGTTCTGAGGTCAAGTCTTTATACTTCCGGGGCACCACTTGACCCTCTAGCAGGCAGCCTCAGAGCTCACTAGCTCTGCCTACTCTTGTATCCAAAAGGGTTCATCTCTCTCCGGGGTGGCGGGGAACCACACCGCCTCATTACAGGTACATTGTAGTGATCTGGTAAGAATATCATTGCCAATCTGCTCAAAGGGTTCCTTTGCAGGTACTGTAATACTAGGCTAACAGGGGTATTAAATTTCTTGATGAGGCAGATAAAGAGACAGATACCATCAGTATTAGGACCACCTGATGTACACCAAAGTGCTAGTAACACCAATTCAGCAAGTATCTAAATCTGTTAACAACCAAGCACACACAGCATTGGCACAGCTAGGCAATTCAAGTGACAAGGTAGTTTGATCCCAAATTTCTCTGTCCTAATTTAATGCTGAGACCCTCTCAGTAAGAAGAATAGCACTCACTAAATTAACAGAAAATTAATGCTAGAAATAAGTTACTCAGGGTAGTAAATGTGGGGTGATAGAGAATGGGTTAAATAAGCATTATAACTAGGAACAGAATGTAATGTAATTCCAAGGATGTCGCTGCCATGCACTGCAGTGGTAGCTGTGGACACAACTACGTAGGTTTCATGAATTAGTAATTGATTAATTAAAAGCCATTTTGACATTGCAGGAGTTCACTAAACAACATAATCTCTCATGGTTGAAATATTTGTTCAAATCAATAACTGAAATGGGATTTATTTTCCTAGAGGTTTTTTTTGTTAAAATAGACACTATTTTTACAAACTGGAAAAGTAGGATGGAAACAGAATGAAGAGCAATCATCGTTCTGTACATATCTTCACATGACTGTCAGGAGACAATTCTTCTGGCCCATTGGCAAAGAATGCTGTAGTCTATAGATTGCACAGGGTCACGTTGCTCCTGTCAGTGTTGGTAATTGCCCATGTGTTTAAGATGATAAAGCATTGGTTAAATTCAGTTTTTACAATCTTTACGTACCATTTTAAATAGTGGCATAATTAATAGGCCATCTAAAGGTGTTCCTTTTATCACAACTTGCCTACTTCTAAATGAGACCATAACATTTTCTCGGCTCTTGCAGATGTGGTGGGTTATATCAGGGGGTATACAGTGTTTTCACAATACTGAATAACATTTGGGTTGAAGGGCTCAGTTGGGCTAGAGATAATACTTAAAGAAAACGAGGAATACTTGTGGCACCTTAGAGACTAACCAGTTTATTTCAGCATAAGCTTTTGTGGGCTATAGTCCACTTCATCCCACAAAAGCTTATGCTAAAATAAATCGGTTAGTCTCTAATGTGCCAGAAGTATTCCTCGTTTTGTTTATGGATACAGACTAACACGGCTGCTAATCTTAAACCTGATAATACTTGATTACTAGAACAAAGCATCCTTGCAACAAAATAAGTTATTCAGAGTTTTCATGCTGAAGCTCCAACTTGTTTTGTTTTACATTATTGTACATGTAGTTTTGTTGCCATCATTGCTTAGTCTTTTTTTTTTTCAGACCATCGATTTCATTTCTGATGAAGTAGTGTAATTGTTCCTTCTTGGCATTGTAGCCCAAATCCTACAGCACATTATGCATGATTGGAACCCAGGGATAGATAGGGCACTGTATGGGTGCAATGCATTGCCGGCTCATGGCCTCGCTCTTTATTAGTTCTCTGATTTGGATTCCATTGCATAATGATTAAGACTACGATTTAGTCATGGGTATTTTTAGTAAAAGTCATGGGCAGGTCATGGGCAATAAACAAAAATTCACTTCCCCATGACCTGTCCATGATTTTTACTATAAATACCCGTGACTAAATCCTGGGGTGGGGAGGGAGGCACACAGAGGACCGGTGATGGAGCGGGTGCACCCCAGGGGCTGCTGCTGCAGATAAGCAGGAGGGCACTGGTGTGTGTGTGTGTGGGGACCGCCAGCAGTTGCTGGTTCAGCCACCTCAGGGACTGCTGCTCGGGCAGTCCAGGGGCCAGCTGCCTGTAGCCACCCAAACAGTGCGAAAGGCCCTGGGGATGCTCAGTTTCCCAAGTTTCTGGCTGCAGATCTGCTCCAGCACTGGCTGGTATGGCTGTCCCTAGGGTCTCCTGAGCACTGGCCCTGGAGCCAGCTGCTTGGGCCTATCTGGAGTCAGCTACACTGGCTGCTGCAGAAGTCAGAGGTCATGGAGATAGGGTGACCAGACAGCAAGTATAAAAAATCGGGATGGGGGTGGGGAGTAATAGGCACCTATATAAGAAAAAGACCCAAAAATCAAGACTGTCCCTATAAAATCAGATCATCTGGTCATCCTACATGGAAAGTCATAGAATCCGTGACTTCTGCCACCTCCATGACAGACACAGAGTCCTAATAATGATATTGGCTCAGATCCTGGTTGACGAATGCACAGCATGACTCAGCACAGGCAATGGGCTGCGCAAAGGTGGCTCTAAGCCAGGCCTGCACAACTCAGAAAGCAGCGAGGGCCATATTACTGCAAAAAAAAAAAAAAACAGCTGCGGGCCGAAAAGCCCCGCCCTTGCCCTGTCCCCATCTGCTTCCCCCCACCCCACCGCTTGGCTTGCCCCACCCTTACTTACCTCCCGCGGGCCGCACACTGATCCCGTGCTGGCCGCATGTGGCCCCCGGGCCACATGTTGTGCAGGCCTGCTCTAAGCTATCTTTGTGCTCCCTGGTCCTTGGCTGGCTGTATGCTAAGCCCGTGCCTGGACATAGGCCAGTCCCATGGCCACGAATTTGCTGGGCACAGGGCAGCCCAGACTGCACCCTTTTTGTCTCAGCCACATCCCTATTCTCAGTTGCTGGGGTCTTTATAGGAGTTATTATGAGGGATTTATGCGCCCGGCAGAGCTCCTTATGCTGGTTTTATTTCTCTTGGCTGCCTATGCTAGCTCCAAGAGCTTCTTAGAGTTGGTGGTGTGATGCAAAGTGGCCCCAAGGCAGAGAAGAATCTTAATTGGTGTTTTTTGCTTATCACTCTTAGATGTACAAGTTACAGTTTATCCTTTGTTTTGAGCACACGCATGACAACAGCTATAATTAGACTATTTCTAGATTTTAAATAAAAGGAATCACAAAATGTATGGCGTCCACATTGACTTATAGGGGACATGTGCTTTATCTAGAACTTATTTTTAAACATATACAAATTAGTCATGCTTACAGTGCTGTACACTGTCCATTTGTATGATGTACAGAATAGAAACATGCCCCCTGAGGGCTGCTTGAACACATTTCTAAACCAGGTTATTTAATGTATGATGTCTTCGAGTTCCCCACTCTTTTTAATTAGATGATAATAAGGTACTCCTACTGGCAAATACCAGCATTTCAAAAAAACAAATATGTTTCTCAAAAATAGAAATTTGCTTTCTTATTCATACAGTGATTTTTTTGCAATGGAACCTTGCAATCTATAGCAAACAAATGCATTTCCCAACTTGTGAATATTTTTTTCTTCTGCTGCTTTTAAACTAGACTTTCAGGACAATTATACTCAGAAGCTTCTATAATTTGTTATGCTTCCCTCTATGCCTGGAATTGCATTTTTAATATCTTGGCAGATGGTGTTCAAACACTTATCAATTTTACACCCACAGTTCCCTGGGTGCCAGTTGGGTATTATTTTTGAGCTGCCTTTTTTTCCTTTCTCTGATTACACCACATTGCAGGTTTTTTTAAGTCACATATTTTGTAGTTTTCAGTGCATTAATACAGTATGTCACCAGCTTGCTAGATGTATATTTTCAAATGGCAGATTTTTTTCCCCTTCCCATTATTTCAGTATCTACACTAAAGTCTTGCAGTTCTTTTTTAGCTAATAGTGCCTCTGCTCAAATGGTACAAAGGCACTGCAAGGTTGAGAATGAAGGTAGGAGAATTTAGATTTCAGTGGGTGAAATCTGAGCTCTGCATGGTGCCTAGGTGTAAATAAGTCTACAAGCTGGAAACATAGTTATTCATTTAGGTTAGAGAGAGGGACAGTGTCACAGGGTTACTCACCACACTGGTGCCTCCTGCTGGCTGTTTTGGGAATTAGCTCTGATCAGCAGGTGTGGTGGTGGCTTGCCTGTCCTTGTCTCTGCCTGCAGATCCAGTCTCACAGCTTCTGCTTCATGGCACAACCCTCTTTCCACAACAGTCTAGCCGCTTCTCGCAGTGGCTTGGTAATCCACAGCCTGACCACTTATTCAGCGGTGAGTGGTCGGAGGGGGACCTGAGCCTGCCCACTACTCTGGGTTCTAGCCCAGGGACCCTGTAAACAACAGCTTCCCACTGCCCCTCCTTTCTTTCTCCACCAGTCTGTCCAATTCCCTGGGCTACTTCCCTGCAACCCCAGCACCTTCGGCTTCTAGCTCTATCACCCTCTTCCCAGGGCCGCAGAACTGCAAGCTGTAGCAGCCCTGTTCATGGTGCTAGTTCTACAGCCCTATAGGAAGTCAATCTCTTCCCTGGGACTTCCCTGCAGCAGATTGACTTGCTCTAGCCTGCAGCTCCCTTTTATATGGTCTGGCTGGGCACTGATTGGCTGGTCCAGCCACCACCCTAATTGATTGTTTCTTTCAGCTCTCCAAGCTGGGTTTTAACCCTATCTGGGCCAGGGCAGGGCAGTCACCCCCCATCACAGATAGGAAGAGAGCTTGCCCTGGAGTATAAAGAACCCAGTGAGGATGACATCATTCATGAACAGATTAATTTGGAGCCAGATGATACCTTGGTATGATTTAAAAGAGACAAAGAAGAGCTCCAGTATTAGGAGTAGAGACTCCTATGCTTATGAACTTTGGGAGACAGTCTGAAGACATACACCCCATGTCTGAAGGGATGACAGGTAGCCAGAAAACACAAATAGGAAATCTGTTCCTGTACTTGGTCTTGAAATAGTTCAAAGGGTGAATAAAATCACTCAAACTACTATAGCGTTCTTTGATTAGGACTTGGAGAGTAGAAGCTGCAGAACAGTGGTCTTGAGTCTCCATTCCCTTGCCTCTTGGTCATGTCCACTGGCATAAAGTGGGTATAAAGAACACTCCTTGTGCCCAGATATGACTGACTATACAAAGTGCAAAGCCATGGAGAATCAGGCCCAGTATGTTTGAAGGCCAGCTGCTTTTGAGGGAGAGTAGCCAACCACACAAAGAGATTTTGCTAAACAAGATTATCTGGTAAGAGCATCTAGGTCCAAAGAAGTAGCCAGAACTTCCAGAGAAGCCACAGAAACAATGACCAGCAGGAGCCAGCCATAAGGAGCTCTGAGGATAGATTGCTTTAAATGAAAGAAAACAGAGAAAGAAAAGAGGAAATACAAAGTCTCTGTGATACAGCATGTTGTAACAATGGTCATCTTGATCTAAGAATATTGCAGTGACAGTGCAGACTGGTGAAGTAGCTCACTTTCCATTTACAGGTGCAATACTTAAGAAACAGCCTGACAAAGCTGCACTACAAAACAGCACTGACAAAACAGCACTACACCTCAAGTCCTAGAACGAGTTGTTCAGATGTCAGGTCATTAACTACAAAAAATTCCATCCTGTTACCAAAGATTGTTTAACTATGAGAACTATCTTCAGAGAGTGAGCATTGCTATTCAAATATCCACCGATGTCTATGTATCTGTCTTAATGCTCATGTTCTGCTTCTCTCTCTTTACTCCTGAGGGAATTCTGTGACAAAAAATTAAAAATGATGCACACAATATTTTAAAATCCTTCAAATTTTACTTGTCAAAAAATAAATTGGCTCCATCATGGCAGTGGGGAGCACAGGCCACTGGCTGCATTGTGGTGGGAGATCACCCTAAAGCCCTCACCTTCCTTGGACGGGGACTCGGCAGTGAGGCTGCATCTGACCCTGACACAGTGCAAGGGCTTGGCCTGCCCCAGTAACACCCTGGAACCCTGCCCCTCTGTGCCAGGTGGACCAGGTGTGGGTGGGCAGGTACAGCCCAGCAGGATCCAAGTGTGGAGGGGCTTAGTGTGGGGGGATCCAGGTGTGGGATGAGAGGTTTCTGTGTGGGGAAATCTGAGTGTGGGTGGCTCAGTGAGAGGTCTGGATGTACAGAAGTTCGTTGAGGGGTTCCAGGTTCCAGGGCGCTGGGACTCTGCAGGGGAACCACGTTGAGGTGGTTGGGGCCAGCAGGGTGTAGCTGTGGGAGGTTCAGTGGGAGGATCTGGGTTTGATGTGGTGGGGTTCCAGGTGCAGCTGGTTGGGGATGAATGGGGTGGGAATTTGGGGGGAGGATTGTGAGAGGGGTCTTCTTAATGGTGGAGCCCCAGCTGCTACCGTGGGGATGCCACATGCTCGACTCTTGCTTTCCCCCATGATTCCCCAATACCCTTTTCTTCTCCATCCCCCTCCCCTCACTCCCACATTCACCTCCTCCTACCTTATTCCACCTCCCTTTTCTTCCCTACTGCCTCTCTCTTCATTCCCCTTCCCTCATTTCTCCCACCCCCTCCTTACCCAGCCCAACTGTGGGCACTCACTGTTGCACAAAATAGAAAACAAGAAGGCTCCCTGCACTCAGCAGCGAAGTGTGACTAGCACTAGGACGCAGGAGGTGGTGTTCAGCTGCAGAGTCAGTGGAGCCCAGAGGCAGCCTCCTTCAGCTGGGCACCTCTGCACTTGCAGAATGAGGTGGGGAGGGGGGCAGTGGCATGTGACCCCGTGTATCCAGGGCCAGTGCACCCCTTAGGCAAACTAGGCAGTCTCCTAGGGTGCCAAGATTTGGGGGCACCAAAAAACAGTGCCCCCAATTTTTTTTAAAGCATTCCTGGGCTGGGCTGCCCATGGCGCACTGACACCTGCGGCTTTGCCTGCGCTGGGAGATGGAGTCTGAGAGCTGCAGGTGGAGCTCTGCATAGCCGCTGGTGCCCCCACCAGCAATGTCAGTTTCAGGCTCGGGCCCCCAGACTCCTTCTCCTAGTGCAGGCCAAGCTGCACCAGGCTGAAACTGACATTGTGGGAGAGGAGTGGGAAAGGGAGGGTGGGGAGCTGTTACCCACAGTGCTCCCTAGGCGGAGCAGCAGGAGGGTGGGGAGCTGCCACAGGGCTCTTGGGGAGGAGAGGGACGGCAAGGTGGAGGTTTCGCCTAGGGCGCAAAATATCTTTGCACCAGCCGTGCGTGTATCCCCCCATGCCTTGCCTCTGTTTGGAGGGGTACCCAATGGTCATCCTCCACAACCCTTCACCCTTCCTTTTGCTTCCCTGCCATTTTCTGCAGGGAAACACAGGAAATCTGTGGGGGAGCCGTTTTCTGCAGGTGCACAGCCATGCAGAATCCCCCCAGGAGTATCTCTTGTTCTCTTCAGACTATGACTACAGGATCCAGATGTCAAACTGGGACAGTAGATTTTCCTGCATCAAAAATGTGTCCATTGATGAACTCCTAATGGCTAACAGGAGCTACATTCTGCTACTTAAAATATGGCTCATTATTTTCAAATTAGCACTCCAATAAGTGTTTTCAAAGGAATATGAAAAACCTGTTTATATGCAGTAATGGAAAGAGTCTTCTGTAGATCAGATGTTGATCACAGTTAACTGTAAAAGGATTATTTTATTACACACGTGGAAAAATGAAATTTAAATACCTTATTTTTTTCCTTTCAGAGTTCATGGGTTTTGCTGTCACAGCTTCTCTCATATCTTTGCTAAAACCGATTCCCAAATAAAATTATTGCATGTTAGAAGAGTGAGGTTAAAGCTCTGCTGTGTTTACTTGGTTTTATTTATTCTGAATTTAGAATTAAAACCTTCAGTAGACCCAGTGTATCAAGGGCTTTCAGTTTCATATTATGAAGTGTGTTGTTATGCATAGTTCATTCTGTTAAAAACTGAAACTTGTAAACCTAAATTAAAATGCAGGGACTGGATCATTCAGAAGGGACCTCTGGAAACATTGCAGATCTTTCTCATTAACTAGAGAAATATTTTAACTGTTGCTTTTTTTCAAGGCAACTGATGAGAAGATCTGAGGTGGCAAGAGTCTTAAAAGCTGCAATGTAGGGTTCTGACTGTTATGGCTATTTATCTTATGTTACCTGCCTCTTTATGCTACCATCTGTCTCAAGACCTAATGGGAACTGCCTGTAGTTTCAGGGGTTGGAAAAGATCTGAATTACAAGGGGCTTTAGAGAAAGGATGCACACTTTTAATATTTGCATTTTTTCTTTCTTTTAAGTCTCACTGCAAGGCTCTATGTGTGATATAAGAAGAAAGAAAAACACTGATTCTTTTTTCTTCAGTTTTTATGGTATCCTGAAATCTATAATTAAAAATAAAAAGTTTTAATACATTCATTGCCTGACTGTGGATCTGTCACATCACATCTGCTAGCTCTTCATTATGATTTAGCCTCTTACCAGAGACAATACTGGGGGAAATTGATCAGTTTGATTAAACTTTCCCAGAAAGGCAGATGGAGAGAACTCATTGATGAAGTAATCATTGTGGTGTTTTGGCACCTGTTGTTAATTCATTTTTATTATTTGATTAATGCATGGCACTTTGAACACACACAGCATGGCACTTCTCTTTTGTAGAAAGATCTAGGGAAAAAAGCAATCTCTGAGAAGACTGGGTCCCAGGCTGTATAACATTTTTGTTAGGTATTCCAGTTTACTTGACAATATGATGATGCATTTTGGGGGTGGATTTTCAAAGGCAAAAAATGGGAGTTAGCTAGGTGCCCAATCCATCAGGTTTCAGTGGGAGCTGGGTACCAAAATTTTCCTTTGTGCATTTGAAAATTTCCACTCATGACTGTGAAATAATTCTATCATACCACATATTTTATTATCTAAACAGTATATTAAGAATATAAGAATGACCATACTGGGTCAGACTAACGGTTCATTTAGTCCAGTATCCTGTCTTCTGACAGTGGCCAAGGCCAGATGCCCCAGAAGGAATGAACAGAATAGGTAAGCATCAACTGATCCATCCCTTATCACCCATTCCCAGCTTCTGGCAAACAGAAGCTAAGGACACCATCGCTGCCTATCCTGGCTAATAGCCATTGATGGACCTATCCTCCATGAACTTATCTAGTTCTTTTTTGAACCCTGTTATAGTCTTGGCCTCACAACATTCTCTGCCAAGGAGTTCCACAGGTTGACTGTGCATAGCATGAAAAAAAATCCTTCCTTTTGTTTGTTTTAAACCTATTTAAGGCTATTAATTTCATTTGGTGACCTTCAGTTCTTGTGTTGTGAGAAGGAGTAAATAATGTTCCTTATTTATTTTCTTCACACCAGTCATGATTTTATAGACCTCAATCATTTCCCCCCTTAGTTGTCTCTTCTCCAGTATATTACATTGAGTAGAGTTATATTAGCATGCAATGACAACCCCAGTTGTGATACACACATATACAAATTATTTCACAGTAAGATTTTTCATACCACTTGTTGTCATTGACATATTTGCCAACAGAACTTTGTCATACTTGATATCATGTTTCCTCTACACTTCTATATACAGCACTTCTTATAGTCTCCCATCAGGACTTTGATTTAATGCATTGAGCAAGTTTATAGGGATCTGACAAGATACTTGGTGCCCCTGGGAAGAGAGTGTCCTTGATAGAAGAGCTCTATCATGGAATGGAAAGCTGCATTTGAGTCAATGGCAGATGTGCAACATGGTTTCCTAGTTCTATGGGAGCACAGCATGCTGTGTTCTATTACCATTATTGTTCAATATCTACATTGATTGGTTGATGGCTAAGCTTGAGGAGGCAGCTCTTGGTAGCATTGAACTGAATACCTTCTGCTATGAGATCTCAAGTACATCAATTATATTGTCTTATTGTCTCCATCTGTAGCTGATGGCTGATCTGGTCATGCCAGAAGCATTGTGCATTGATCTGGTTATTAATCTGAATAAAACTGAGTCATTTGGCACTACCATCAAGCAGCCTCCAGCTCCAGATTGCAACCATCGTAGTATTAACCTGTGTAGATGAGACATTGAGCAGGTGGCAACTGTCAAATACTTAGAAGTGTGATTGATTGTGCTGGAGGATACTTGAAGGATGTGGACATTCACAATTTGGTGACTGTGGGCACATCAAACTTGCTGCATACCACAGTTATATTATCTTTGCTGTATGGCTGTGAAAGGCGAGCACTGTTGAAGGCCAAAGAGTGGCAGATTTGATGTTTTTGATTCTCATAATCTTTGTCAGTTATTACATGTTAAGTAGCAAGACAAGATCAACAATGAAGATTATTCATAGCCAGACCTAGCAATTGCCTCCATCAGCACTGGTTAGGTTTTGGTACCTTTCTTGGTACAGACATGTCATTAGGATGGAAGATCAAAGAATTACGAAGTTTGTTTACTAAGAAATGTTGCTACACAGCCAGTGATCTTGTGGTCACCAAAAGCTTTGGTGGTGCAAGAAGATCGCTAGTGATAGACATAAGGTGGTCTGGCTGGATATTCAGTTTAAGAACCTAACTAGAGAGTGATCCAACTGGCACTTGATCTGCAAGGAGGCTACTTTCCTTTAGGATTTGTCGTGATGATGATGATACATCTGTTGTAATGTCTTGAGTTGTGTGTACATGGGTCATCCTTAAAAGCTTTCCAATTGTCTTAGTTAATGTAATGACGTGACCATTTCGTTTTACAGTAATCAAGGTATTTCCTATAGGCTATCAGAAAAGTACAGAGAATATTGCAAAATACTGAGATAACACTGTCTCTTTAGTGAGGGAAAATCAGCAGGGTTTTAAAAATAGCTACTGTAATTGTACCACTACCCTCTTACTGAATAGAATGTCAGACCTGTTCAAGTGTGAGCATCATAAGTCATAATATCAAGAATCAGAGGGGTAGCCGTGTTAGTCTGGAATTGCAGAAGTGACAAAGAGTCCTGTGGCACCTTAAAGACTAACTGAAATTTTTTCAGAGCATGAGCTTTCGTGGGCTAATACCCACTTCGTCGGATGCATGGGTATTAGCCCACGAAAGCT
>ML677359.1:21371292-21454823 GCA_007922305.1 Dermatemys mawii | reverse complement strand
TTTGCATGCATCCGACGAAGTGGGTATTAGCCCACGAAAGCTCATGCTCTGAAAAAATTTCAGTTAGTCTTTAAGGTGCCACAGGACTCTTTGTCACTTCCATAAGTCATAATAGTGTTGCAGCTAGAGGAGACTTCTCCCCTCTGCTCAAGGCATCTGTGTATTTGGAACAAATTATCTAATGACAAATATACACATTTTAAAATGACAGACCTGATTTCTGTAGAATTTCTATGTGCCCATGGTGTGCAGGATAGCAGTGACTATGAAATCCCAGACAGCCCTCGATATCTTACACCTTCCATGACCTGCCTTATGTGTGTTGTGTGAAAGAAAAAGAGCAATGGATAGTTAACTGGGAATTTATACTTTTAATCAAAACAAGTAACAGAAGTTGTTATGAATGAGAACATGAAAAGAAAGCTCAGTGAATTTTGGTACTCTGTAAAAGCTCTTTGCATTTGCATGACAGATATCACCTGACACGTTTTGTCACCATATGACATAGCATTTTAAAATAATGATACCTTTTTTTGAAGAATTGTGATTAGAGAAATTAATTTTGAGCAGATTGTGTCTATTTTGTACTTTTAAACAACCCCAAAATAATAATTTTTGATTATTTTTAAAACAAGTTTTGAAACTTTTTTGTGTTTGAACAGTCTTAGCCGGGGACACTCAAATTCTTGCTCTGATTTGAGTCAGCAGCTAATGCCTGTTGTACAGAGAGTCTTTGTTTTGCAATTTGGTCACATTTCTATTCTGGAAATGAGTAGGTTTATCTGAATGTGCAGCTGACAAAACTTGACATGACATACAGGAGCTCAAATGTGTGGTTAGTACAAATGCAAATTTTGGAACTTGGAAGAATATTAAGTTATCATATTGTGTACCAAATTTGTTTTTCTATATGCAGAATAAAGCTTTAACTGTCTATTAAGTTGGCTTGGCAGCCTCTGGGCTCTTAGGCTTGCTCATACAAGGAGTTAAACACTATACACCTGATCCAGCAAAGCACTTAGCATGCAAATAGTACTGTTGACATCAGAGTACACACATGATTAAAGTTAAGCATGTGCTTTGCCGAGTTGGGTGCACAGTGCTCAGCACCTTCCTGGATCAAGCTTTCAACCAGGCATTGCTGGACCTTGCAGAGGTGTTGAGTTCAGGTCCAGAATTTAGTCTTCTTGTGCTGGGGCTGGTAAAGGCTGAGGATGATGTAGTGCCATTCTGTCCATCTTATGCCACAAGATCTCTCTCTTACACAGGGGTGTTCTCTGATGAAATCTGCCAGCTATTTTAAACTGTAACATCCTGTAGCAGTACTGTAGTGCTGAAGATTTCAGTGTGTATTCAAATATATGTATTACGAATATTTCCATTTTAAAATGTTCTATGGGTTCAGTCACATGAGACAATATTCCTGTGAAAATCAGCAGAATTTTAATTGGCTTCATTTCTACTAGTCAGCAGATGATGCTCTGCTCGCACTTGTGGTTTATTTAGCAATTTACAGTTTTGTTTTCCTGCTGTCCATGTGCAGCTGGCTTTGTTAGGGGACAGAGCAATACATTCAAACAAACATTTATATGCATAGCTCATATTTGGTAGAATCAAATTCTTCTGTCTTCAAAATCATTTAAAAATATGTTATCTTTCCCTAGTCAGCATCTTGAGCTAGGAACTTATTGTCATCAAACATTGTTTAATGTATATTGTTTGTTTACATTTAAAAGTTATTCTTGACTGGTTTCTTTCAGATTAAAATTTCATGCAGTTGCATTTAGTATTATTATTTAATATTTCTATTATAATCAGATTTGGGATTCGTTTCTGCAAGGTAAATTTACAAACACATGCAAAGATGCTATGCTATCCCTGGCCCCAGGAGCCCTGATCCAGTGAACACTTACGGAACTTCACCTGAATAGCTATTCCAGGATAGCTCTCTGAGAGGACACTCTATTCTTGAATAAAGTCACTCATGTCCACACTAGGTGCTATTCTGGAATAGCTGTTCAGGTTAGATTTCTCATATAGATGAGCCCTTGCGCACACGCACACACAATTATTCATTGAGACTACTCACACAAATAAAATTACTCAAGTGTGTAAATGTTTGTAGGACTGGGGTTTTACAAGACATCTGAAAGGAGAGGAATACAACCAAATGTATGTTTTTATAACTTTATTTCAGAAGTCTGAGCAGTTTTATAAATCACTATTATTCAGGCATCAAAGATAAAATACAAACGATTACAAAAAGGAACAGATTAATTTTTCTTTAGAGAAATGTTGTACAGGATGATCCTCCCCACATAACCATGGCACATTATTTCTGGATATATTCTTAAATTGAAAGACAATTCTACCTTTATAAACATTAGCAGAATTCAAAGAAACTTGTCAAATGGGTTCTTTTTTAATGGAAAGTATACTACGTAAATGGTAACTAAATATTTTAGTATCTATTTGCCCTTTACCTATTTTGCTTATATGCATTTGGTACATTCATTTTTTATAGCAGAAGCATTCCATATCTTTTGAGCTATCACTTCTAATTTTGGATTAAGATTTTCTTTTCTAAAGAGAATCTACAAATAATCTAGTAACTACTAACAGATGAGAGATGAAGGCCTTGATCCCAGAAAGTATGTAAGCTCATGTATAACTTTAAGGACCAATATCATTGTTGAAATCAATAGGGCTATCCATGAACCCTGAGTTATACATATACTTAAGTGATTTGCTTGACTGGAGCCTAGAACTTTTTCCCTGAGTTAGATGATTTCAATTAGGAAGCCCCTGAAGGATTATTAATAGATCATTTAATTATAAAATCTGACAATTTGAAATATTGATGACAAATTGCACCCTACTTCTCTTTAATAACTGAGCATACCTTATCCATAGCCCACCGAAGTCAATGTAGTCTCCCACTGGTTTCAATGAGCTTTGGATCAGGTCTCAATAATTTCTTTTCTTCAGTTTCTCTAACACAGCGGTTCCCAAACTTCTTCTGTCATGCCCTCCTTACCCACTATAATGGAATCTGTCCGTGCCCCCTGGGAGTTGCGTTCAAGAGCCAGGCTGGTATTGGAGCCATGGCTAGGGTCAGGAGCTGGGGCCACAGCTGGGAGTGGAGCAGGGTGCTAGCGGCCGAGGCCAGGTTCAAAGCTGTGGCTGAGGCCTGGTTAGGACTGAAAGATGGGGCCAGAGCTGCATCTGGGGCTGGGAGCAGGGCCACAGCAAAGGCCTGAGCTTAGAGCCAGGGGCCAAGGCCTGAGCCAGAGCTCGGGGCCAAGGCCAAGAGCTGCAGCTGGTCCTGGATGTGGAGCAGAGCTAGGGGCAGAGGAGGGCTGGGTTGTGCTTCTTCCCTGCCTCCCTTGAGGGCTGGCCTAGGTCCCGCCATGCCTCCCCAAATATTCCTCCATGTCCCCTAGGGAGGTACACCCCACACTTTGGAGACCACTGCTCTAACCACTCCACCCAGTTTGTGTGGTGTGCCTGTGTTTACACATACACAACTGTAAGCTTGCAGCAACTCACCCTCGGCGCCTCCTGCTGGTCTGTTCAGGGAATCAGCTCACCAGCCTCTGGAGCACCCTCTGCCGGCTTGTAGTCCCACCTTTCACTCAGCCCCATGTCCCTCCTGGACCCCAGTACCCTCTCACCTTGGGTGCTGCACCCCTGCAGTACCCCCACAACCTCAGGGGCTCCCCTCCCAGGGAACCCCCACCCTCTGTCCCCATCTTGCCTCAGTCTAGGCAACTGCCAGTCACCACTTGACCCCGCTTCCTGGGGTAGACTGCAGTCTAATTGCCACTTGTCACCGGCAAGGGGGGTTGGCCTGCTGCCTCTGCTTGCCCCGGGGCTGCCCCTGCAACCCCGTATCCCTTACGGGACCGTCTACCAGGCCCTGCAGCCTGGGGGTTTCCAGGATGGCGCTCCCCCAGCTCCTCTAGCCTAGCCCCAGTCCTGCTCCACTCCGGGTCTCCTTAGGCTTCCCCTGCAGCCAGGCTTGTCTACCTGCTCAGATGGAGAAGGAGACTGTCTCTCAGGCCCTTGCCTTTCAATCCTTTTATAAGGGCCTGCCCGTCTGTTTGGGGCATGGCCACCCAGCTGAGCCCGCTTTCTAATCAGCCTGGGAGCTTGCTTGCTCCCAGCCACAAGCCTTTCCTGGGCTGTTTTAACCCCTTCTATCTGGGAGCAGGTAGCCACCCCGCTACAGCAACATATATCATACTTCAGATCAAAGATTATTCCTCAGCCTAACTTACTATCCATTCTGTCACAGACAACTTCCTATCCTGAGCAAGGAAGTATCAGAAATACTGGTATTCATTAGTTATTCTTTTGTTTCTTATCAGTCCAGAAGCTATTGCTTCTACGGGCCAGATTCTGCAATCCTTGTTCATATTTAACAGTACTTTACTCCCCAAGTAGTTTCACTGAAATCAATAGGATGGCTTGTGGAATAAGATACTACTCAACATGAGTAAGGGCCACAGTATTGGGAGTTATTCAAGTTAGCTTCTTATATAAAACACTTTTCTAGAAAAGTTGAAAGACCTAGCATGAAATCCTTGTCTCATTAGACTAGAGTCAATGAGATTTTTGCCATAAATTTAACCCTAACTTGGACCTGGATTGCAACCTTTATGCCTCACTTGAATGTACTGGTACCATATAAAGTGGAGGGAATTAAGCCCAGAGGAGCTTAGTGGACACAACCTTGGCCCACACTCTCTTTCAAAGAGGGCTGGTGAAGTTACAATGGTTTATTCCTAGGGTGCGAATGAGGCTCGAGTGAATCCAAGGGGATTGGAGGCCCTGGCCCATGGGGCCAGTTTGCCTGGCAATGGATAAGAGTGATAGAGAAGTTGCTGTAGCCCATGGCCCTGGGGACAGATTGGGATCCTGTGCCAAAGGGGAAAGCAGGCCATGGGAGGGGACCCCCTTACAGGAAGAAGGGGGAGACCCCTTTTAAGGGAGGGGAAACCCCTACATCCCTTGGCCCCAGTGAGGTGGAGGACCCAGGTCCCCTGAGGACAGACCAAAATCCTAGACAACAAAGACCAAGTGAAGACAGGAAAGAGTGAGGGATTGGAGTGCCCTGCTGTCCAAACCTCCAGAAAGGAGGTCCAACAACAATAAGGGGACAATATAGAAAAAAATGTTTAGAAATAGTAAAAATTAAAAATTCTCTTTTTCTGGTTTGCAATGACTTTTCATTCTGAAATGTACATTAAAGTGAAAAAAAGGCTAAAAAAGATGAAGTCAAAATCAAAAGAAAAGGTTTTGAAATTATCAAAATGAAACATTTCTGTAGACACAAAATGAAGGTTTTTTTGACTCATGAATATTTTTGAGATTTTGAATATATATTTTTGGTAATGATTCAAGAGGGGGAAAATTTTCAAATTCTTGAAATATTCATGGGATGGGAAATCTATTTCACACCCAGCTCTCTTCACATAATTCCAATTTTCTTGTTTCTGGCTCTTAGGATAAGTACCATGGCAGGTAGTCCACACTGCTGAGTGGGTCTTGATAAAGTAGCTGTGCTCACTCTTGGTTTCTTGTAATTCCATGTGTTTTCTAACACTTGCTAAAGTTTTATTGGGGGTGATTATAAGAAACTTTTTTTTTTAAAAAAAAAGATCCCAGGCAATCCTCTTGACCGTAGGTATTTTCCCAAAGAAACTGCGCATTTCTCTAGCGCCCAAGACTCTTCATTTGCTGAAGGCAAAGGTGTGACATTTAAATAAGAGACAAATCCTTTATGCCAGAGATGTTTATTACCTTGCCTGCTCAATATATTTAAGAGGCTTGCAAGAGATGCTCAGATACTGCAGAATCTAAAAATATCAAGTTTCTAGCTCCCATGGTTGCAAAAATATCCTTCCACATGTGCACGAACGTAAACTAATGCAGCATTGTCATCTTGAATTTGCAAACAGCCTGATCTAATATCTTTGAGAGGTGTGAAGTACCCTGCCCAGATGCACACATTGATCTCCCTGTGAGGTTGACTGCCTAACGATGACCCTTAAAATGTTAGCATTAACTAATTAATTGCTGATTACTTTAGCAGAGGGAATGGCGATGGGGTGAGCATGAAGCCTCTGAGGAATGTGAATTGGGAATTGTTGCAGAGAAAAAAAAGGCCGAGGAAAAGGTTGGAAAGAGAGAAGAAACTGAGTAAGGAGAATGAGTGATGGCAGAAAGAGTAGTGGTCCTAAAGGTTAGCATGTTATCCCCACTGAGTGGTGCTGATTATGACACTGAGGTACTGAAAAATAGCTAACTAATGCTAACACAGATTACATAATAATTTAACCCAAAGAGCATAGTTATTCTTGATTTCTGTGAGACCCTCTCACTGACATCTGTCCAAGTTTCTTTGTGGTGAGAAGGTTCTGTGGAGTCCTAAACTTTTAACCAGATCCACGAGTCATAGTGTAAAAATGGAACTCAGTCTCCTCACAGAATGAGTTGACAACCCTAATCTGGTATCTGAGATTTGAATTCCTGTATACCTTATAGAATTTGTTATCCCTCCAGAAAAGGTGAGTGACTTCTTTGTCTCTGGCTAATTTATAGCTAACATTTGAGATTTAGCATAATTTATTTTAAAGCCAGACACTTTCCCAAAATCTGAATATCTTTAGATAATAATTGTAGGGAAATGTTTGTATTAGATAAAATACAATACTATGCCACCCAAATATAAAGTTATTAAGTGGAGTATGGCTACCAGTTTTATTCCAGTAATATAGTTATTTGTTTACCTCTCTATAAAAGACTCCCTGGTCAATGCAAAATATGAGAGCCAGTGTTTAGTTCCCCTATATCTTAAACAGTGGAGATTTAACCAGTGTGCACATTTTTATGTCCATATACATTTGCACACTATGTACTGATCATTTAAAAAAAAGTCCTAATTAACACTGTCTCCCTTCAAAACAACATTAATTGGCTGAAACAAAGGAGTCATCACTGCCTACATTAATCAAAGTATTTTCTTATGGCAGCACAAAAGTCAGGCAGTCATCAATGAGAGAGAAGTGCATTACACGCATAAAAAACCCCACATAGTCTCCAAGAAAACCCAGAAGAGAATAGCAGTTAAAACACCTTATTAATGAAAGGTGATACTATAGAAAAATGTCCTCTCTGCATATCATAACATCTTGCAAATAAAAGTTTAACACATTTTTATGTGCCATTCCCTCTTACTAATATCTTCCTTTCCTTCTTTAGAATTGCCTCTTGGCATAAGAATAAACACAACAATGAGAGCATGGGTTTAATGATACAGACTAATAATTTCTTCTAATGCATCTCACAGTAGGAATCATTCAGAGAAAGCACGAACTTGTGCCTAAAGCATAGGACTGGAATTCTAGTCCCCACATACATTCTGTGTCACGTTAAATACATCACTTATGTCAAAATATTCAAATGTGGGTATGACGGAATGTTCCCCTGACATGAAGCCTGGAAGCTATTGGAGCCGCTGTGCCCCCTAACCATTCAGGTTGGCCTCTCACTCTGCTCTGCTGGTGACAGACAGCCTTCCAGGCCCAGTTATCACCCAACATGACAGCAGGTGGTGCCACACTCCCACCTGAGTCACCTGAATGCTTTACTTAAGCCACTCATAGACCAGTCAATTTCCCACCTCCCCAGCCTTGCCCCCCTACTGGATAAATCCAGAATTATACTGTCTTGCACTGCACAGTGATCTGTATGGTGCAAGTTCATTAATTAGTCTCCCCCACTTCAATGTGGGGAAGATATGCACCAGCCTTCATTAACAGAGCTAAGATTCCCTAACACTCAAAAACATGCTGGTTAAGATAAAACAGACTTATTAACTACAGAAAGATAGATTTTAAGTGATAAACAGATCAAAGTACCTTGATTGTACTTTTACCTAGGAAATCAAACAATCACAATCTAAGTCTCATACAAACTAGATGGGATCTGAATCAGCAACATCTCACCCTGACTGATGATACTAGCAGCCTTACCGATTTTCAAGGCACAGGCTGTATCTGCTTTGCAACTGGGGTTCCCCTTCCCCGTTCAAAGTCCTGTGTTCCCAGAGTTTTCAGGTGTTGAGTTGTGGGGGAGTGAAGACAAGTGATGATGTCACTCCCCATCTTTTATAGTCTTTTCCAGCTTTCTGGAAAATTTATGCATGTGATGTGGGGGCTCCATCCCCATTGACCAAATATTCTCCATTGCCTACGTGCCCCCTCCAAGGAAACTTTCTTTACCGAGTTCTTGTGTTAGTGGATTCTTCCTGGGTGTTGATGACAGCAATTAACACTCTCTGGCTACTCCATTGTTGTACACGAAAGGCTGGTTTTGGATGTTTTCAACCTCACATCATACTTTAAAAACTCACACATAACAGAATTTCATAACTTCACATACAATGATAGCACATACAATCCTATGAGATATTAACATTTAGCGGATTAAGACTTTTAGAGTGATACCTCACCAGGCATACTTTGTACAAAACATCATAATTACATCACCATGGTAAATATGGGGTGTTTTGGGGTGCAGAGTATCACAGTGGGTGCCTAAAGTTATGGATTCAAATTCATATATAATCACCCAAATAAGTGGCCTGATTTCCAGAGTTGCTGAGCACCCACAACTTCATTGATTACAGTGGTAATGGTGGGTATTTAGCATCTCTGAAAATTAGGCTAATCTGGTTAGGTACCATTTAAGCTACTATCAGCATTCAGGTTTGAAAATATTTGATTTAGCCTTCCTTTGCCTCAGCTTTACCATCTCTGAAGCTGGGATTATACCCGCTACCTCTTGGAAGGGGCATTAAAAAGTGTAAGGAGTCAGTATTATTTCACTTTGGAAATCCCTGTGGGCTCTCAGAATGATGTACTTGGTAGTAATCATTACTCGGCCCATCCCCTCACAGCCCATGGATCTGGATTCCTAAGGTGCTTCTGCTATAGAGCTTTGAAAAGGTTTGGAAAAGGGTGGATTATGCTACAGAGTTGGAATCACTCTGTGTCCAGACCCACCCAATGTATGTCCCCTCTGCTTGCCAGTGGGTAGGGAAAAATGAGGCCCTTATCTCTTAAGGATTCCCACTAAACTTATTAAAATAGATATTTTTGAATGTAGGGGATATACATTTATATGAATTACGCTGGGGGAATCCAGGCACTGAGATTCAATCCATATCTGTTTTCACTAATATAATCCAGAAACTTTCCTGTGTACAACTAGAAACAGCAGGTTTCATAGCTTCAAAATTTGCTCCTTCCGCCTGTGATCTTGTAACCCCAATAACGGGACAATCTTTTTGTTTGTTTGTTTGTTTGGGGTTTTTTTGGATTCAGTGCTGCTTTAGCTGTAAAAATACTTCTCAGCATTGACACTTCAATTCAACAGTACCATATTTTCATCAGCTCTGAGCTAGCACATAATTCAGAATCTTTTTCCTTGTTCAGTAAACAACATGTCACATTACTGAAATTATCTGGGATCATATGGATCATTGGTTCAACCAAGGTCCTGTAGGGGCACCAAATATTAGGTAAAGGGGGTCATATAAGGTGTCTACGACCAGGCTATGGTCTGCTGATTATGATTATGCTATCTATACGTGTGTATCTTGTTTGTAGCTAAAGTTATGAAGATTGGCTGTATAGTGTCTGTATTTCAAACTTATGCTTACTTTTGGGTGAAATCCCAGACAAAGTTACTGTTAGCTGGGCATGGCCTCCCTGATCCATCAAGTTCCAATCAAGCTAACAATGAACTCTGTAGATGCTCATCCACACCTGAGCTTCCCCAGGAATGTGGCCTAGCTGGTCAGGAACTGAATCTTGGAGAGTCATGTAACTGGACCACATAGCTCTGAAAATCCATTTTACAACTAGACCCTGCATAGCAAGAAGGAGGCAGTCTCCACCCACAAGAGGAAGTCTATATAAACCTGGGAGAGGGACCTCCATTTTGTTGTCAATCTCCAGTCTCCAGCCTTGCTCCTACTTCTGGATGGGACTTTGCTACAAATGGGCGCTCTGGCCAAAGGACTGATGACACATTCCTCCAGGGAATGCATTCCAGAGACTTTGATTTGAACCTGCAGTTATTGTACAACTGATGCAAGCCATTACTGCATGTATTTGATTTCCTTTAACCATTTCTAACCCTCACTTATATCTTTTTCCTTTGTGACAAAGCTCCAAGTCTGTACTTATGGGTCCTGCGCTTCCTGGCAGATTTAGGGGCCTCAGAAACTCATCTAGGCCCCAGAGTGACCTCTCTTTCTCAGTATAATTGGCAAGAGTCACCACCTAGTGAGTTACCTTCATCACAGGCCAGTATGGAAGATGGAAAAGGGGGGAGCCCGGGCCCACCCTCTAGTCTGGACTCCACCCCAGGGACCCTAATAGTATCAGCTAAGACGGCTGACCTTTTATCCACAAAACACAATACAATTCCCTGGGCTACTTCCCCACAGCTGTCCCCGCTTCTTCAAACTCCACTTCACCCTTACCTCAGGGCCTCCTTCCTTCTGTATGATATGTTGTTCACCATTCAGTCTCACCAACAGCATAACTTCCTTCCACAGCTCCTGACACCCACAGCCCACCTGACTAACTGGGAGGCTTTTATCTGGTTTCAGCCAGTCCCTGATTGGCTTCAGGTGTCCCAATTAGGTTTTTGCTGTTTCTGCTCCTTTCTAGAAGGTTCTTAACTGGCCCCAGGTGTCTTGATTGGTCTGGAGTAGCCTTTGTTTGGCTATCCAGGGAACAAGGACCTGTACATCCTGAGGCTGATATACCTGCCTTCCAGCACTCTCCTATATCCTTCTGGTTTGACTCCGTCACACCTTGTATAATAAACCTTTAGATTGTAGATTCTAAACGATTGGCAACAGCGTGATTTGTGGGTATGATCTGATTTGTATATTGACTTGGGTCTGGGGCCTGATTTTTTGGCATCTGGGAGAACTGTTTTCTTTATTTGGGGTATTGGTTTTCATAACCATTTGTCCCCAGGACAGGTGGCTGCTGGTGGTGATAATGGAAAGCTGGAGTGTCTAAGGGAATTGCTTGGTGGCTTGAGGCTAGCCAGTGGGGAGAAACCAAAGTCTTTTCTGTTTGGCTGGTTTGGTTTCCCTTTAGGGGTAGTAACCCCAGCTTTGGACTGTAAGTGTCCTGTTTGAAGCAATTTGTCTGACTTGACACTCTCAGTGGGTCACACCAGGAACAGCACTGTCACACAGCACTGTAGTAATCTGCCCTGCCTTTTAAGCCACTTGTCAGAAAATGTTTAGGGAATAAAGCTTCATGGGAAGATGACTGCTTAGTTTGTGAACCTTAATGATAGATTTATACACTACTGAATCTTGCATGTTTTTGGTAACTTAGAGAATACAACTTTTCCAGGAAAATAGTTCTCTAAGATACTTATATGACCAGGTCTGAGCACCTCACAGTCTTTAAGGTAGTTATCCTCACCAATACCACTGTTAGGTAGGGCAGTGCTGTTATCCCCATTTTGCAGAATGGGAACTGAGGCAAAGTGACTTGCTCAAGGTCATACAGGAAGTCTGCAGTAGAGCAAGAACTTGAATCCAGGTCTCCAGAACTTTGGGCTAGTGCCCTAACCACTGGACCATCCTCTCTTTATATTGTAAATTATATTTTTTGCAAATGGAAACCAATCAGGTTTCCACAATTTCACCATTATGGTGGGGAAGAGAAAAACAAAAGCGATTCAGAAAAAGATGGAAAATTTACTGCTGCTTCAGCTTGCCAAATATAGCACCCACCCTAACCCTACTGGACAGTCTTCTGCAAAGGCCGAAGTAGAAAATCATATTGTTTTACTTTAAATTTCAGCTGTCCATTACACCAAACAAAATCACCTTAAATTGCAATGCACTTTGAGAATTTTCAACCTTCCCCTTTCCTGACAGCCCTGGTAAAATACCCCTTTATTTAGGCACTGTCTGTGTTGTTATTGCAACCCACCAGGGCTAGTACTTGTAGGGCCTAGCACTGGAAGCTTCTTCAGTGTTTGATTCTGAGCCCTGAGCACCACCATTCTTGGTGCACTACTGGTACCTGAGAGGTTTGGTGTGCTATGACACTAGCAGCTGTGATAATTACACACAATTTTAATGTAAAACTGTGAGGATAAGCCTGGTTCTGATTTTGCATTGGGGTAAATCTGGTACAGTTCCAGCAGTGAATCTCAAACACACATGGGTCACATCGCTGTAACATGCTGGGGGAATCCAGGGCTTGGATCTGGGGTTTCAGTTTAGGCTCATCTCTAGAAGGAACACTGATCCCTGAGATCCATACATAGAGCTGTATGGGAATGGGCGACAGGGGATGGATCACTTGATGATTACCTGTTCTGTTCATTGGCCACTGTTGGAAGACATGACACTGGGCTAGATGGACTTTTGTTCTGATCCAGTATGGCCATTCTTATGTATTGGGGCTTAGGAGCCTTCATGGTGCTACCTTCCCTTCCCTCAATGCTGTGGCTGCAGACCTCTACAGTCCCCATATCCCTGATTGCAGATCCCAAACCACACTCTGTAGCAGAGATGGGCCACTTTAAAGTTACAGAGGGCCACAAAATCCACTAAAACCCTTTGGCAGGCCGTAATTTTTTTTAGAGGCTATATATAGTATAACTCAGAAATGTTTGCTACAATAAAGCATGTTAATACAGAGTTAACTGTGTACGAACAGTGTAAAATTGAAGTGTTCTTAAAACAGCCCCATATAGCGCAACTTTAAATAATAAAAAAAGTTTAAAACATAAGTCTTTCACTAACCCCCTTTTCACTGTGCAGAAAAGCAGTGGATTAAAAATGAGAAAAAGCAAAAAATGGAAAAATCTTTATTAATGATTTTTTTCCCTCTGCTCCCCCTTGGCAGAATGGAGCTTATCCAGTAAAAGATAAAACAGCCTCATTTTGCATAGTCCTTTCTACTTACTCTCTCCTCTCCCTCGGGAATCTTGGGGGGCAACTGTGGACATAGGAAATCACTGGCAGTGCAACTCCAGTGGAATTGCACAATGGTGAGTAAAGAAGTGATGTCTGTCTTCAACGAGAGGTGTTGCACAGACATGGGAACATCCAGGTATGGGGGAAGGCCCTGCGGTCATTGATGGGACCCCCCACCGATGGGATGGTAGGGATGAACTCTGAGGAGGATACTTGGAGGTTTTCTCCCTAAGAGTTTCCTTCTGTGGCTTTCATAATGGAAGGGAATGATGCAAGACTCACCACTTACTGAACATTCTTACTAGTGAAGTAAATGTTTTCTGTGCGCTAGACCTGGCTTATATAGCAATTATTTTGAAACACAAAGAATATGCTTCTTGCTTACTAGAGGCCTGATTCTTACCTCACTTTCAGCAGCGTTTACACTGCTGTGGCTCCACTGATTTCAATGGAGTAGCTCATACTTTATGTTGAGGTGAGATTAGAAGTGGGCCCCAGGTCTCGTTCAATGTGAAAACAGAAAATGCTTTGTGCCTTCATCAGGTGAGAACACTGCTCCTTATTAGCAGGCACGTTATTTGTACTAACATGGTATATCATTGTTTATACACATTCCCTGTTTGAAATGAAGGCTTCTGAAGAACTTTTTCTTAGCTTCCTATTGTAGCGGGGAGAACCTGTGTGAGAAGGTTACACCTGATTCTAGGGTACTGTACTCTTGTTCCCATTACAAAATCCATTATACCCATTTCACTTTAACACACAGTTTGCCGTGGCAATCAACCTTATCAAGAGTTATCTCTGATATTAGTCCAAAAACTACTTATAAGTGTAAAGCTGCAGTGCACAACCATATCTACGGTAATAACTTAAGTAATAGATCAAAGACCTGTATTCTTCTTCAAGACCTTTAGTAGTTTTTGCTGTCCGCTGAAAAAATCATTCTCATACTTAGAGTATTTCCCCATTCACCATTATTGTATGTCATACTGAATTGAACTGTCAAAAGGCAGAAGATTATAATGCTAAACTCCTGATGGGGTTGAATAGGTTTTCAAAATCTGGTCCATTTGTTGCTATACAACTACTTTGGACCCTGTCACTTAATCTAATTTGTCAATATACATTTGAGTTTTATGGAAAGTGCAACTTCTATTTGTCCTTCAAGTATAACTAGAGAATTTGATAATAACATTCATATAAGAGGCAGATTTTATTGTTAAACAGTTTTCCGTAGTGTTTTTTCTCAAAGAAATAAACTCACTTTAGAGCACTCATTAACACTTTGGAAATCAGCAATAAAAGCCAGAGCTTTCAGATTCTCAGCATCATGATAATGTGTCTGTTTTGGCTTGCACTGAGAATTCATTAGCGTACTGTAAGTAAACACTTTTTTTTGTTATTGTTGATTTTTTTCTAGCAGTGAATGAATGTATCTATTCAGCCTGTTCATTATCACTATGAAGCATCTTGACATATTCAATTTTAGAAATACTTAGCAGAAAAACAAGAAACAGGAGTTTGAAGGAGTAGGTTACCAGTATTCTCCAATATATCTCAAAATATGAATTTCATTAGACATCAGAACTAGAAAAGGATGCAGATTTTACAATAACTCTAAGATTCTAACATAAAATAATTCATCAGGCTTGTATCTGTTTCTTCAGTATGCAATTCACTCCAGCTGTTTAAATCCTCTTTATTCCATATTCAGGTTCAAGTATAGTTCATGCCCTGAATATTACTACTTTTTCTGAACTTTCAGAATGCTTTTAATTTATTAGTAGAGATTCCTAATAATTATAATCCTTTTTGACTAACCTTTCTAAAAAGCATAACCATTTAGGCTCAGAAATATATAACCAGGCCTGTCTTTACGATGAAGCTACAGTATTTTTTATTCTTACTTTTCAAATAAAGTACGGCAGTAATGAATGTACAGAGTATGAGTTATAATAAAACAGGATTTTATATTCTCAAATCTTCTTCATGCAACAGTCTATGTTTCATTTTCATTAGATAATTAGCACTGTAGTATTCAATGGCACTGGAGAACTTTACTTTGCAGTGAGGGGACAGCTCTTATAACTGGCATTCATTAAATATATGGAAACCTGTTTCTAAATTTCTTGAGACCTGAGTTCTACTGCCTTGCCTGTTGTACAGTCACTTAACCACTGGCAAGAAAAAGCCACCATTCTGATTTCGTGGCTCATTTTGCCCAGGAGTAATGTAACACCATTGCACAATAAGCATGCACATTACAGAGCTCAGCAACCACTTTCCATTTTCTTTTTTGTGACCCGGAAAGTTGTTCTCAATATGACATAACTTATAAGGGTGTTTTTTAAAGAAATAACTATTTAAACTATTGTCAGATTATCAGAAACATTATTTAAAATAACTAATATAGGCTAGCCATGAATCTATGACCTTGAGCTAAGGTGAAGACACCTCACAAGGTGGTCCATCCTGACTGAGACACAGTAGAGTTGGAAAGCCATGTCATTTTTACAAAGCCACTTTTTAGTTTTAAATGTGTAGTGGGCATCGGTCTTAATGTTAGTTACAACTCTATATCAACTTTATACTGTAAATAGATCAAGGACATTATCCAGATTAATAAACTGGGTTTCCAAGCAGTGGGAAAATATAACCCTAGCTTTATTCCTAGGTAAAGCACAAAGTGATCAAAATGAAATCCACACAGAATTATCTCATCTAGATTAAGATAGCACAGAAATGTAACAGAAGTCCTATTGTGTCTTATTTTTGTTTGGAAAGATGTTAGCAATAGCAGCACATTTTGGGCATTGCCAAATTTACATAATAAATCACTGCCTCTAAAATTCCATCCAAAACTGACATTTTTACAGCTCTAGCATGATCTGCTGCACAGATTCTTCACAAGGGAGTGTCCCTGGCCTTTTTAACCCATATTAATCATATGTTTACTTTATGAAAGTTGGACAAAACATTGTGAAAATGTAAGACATTGGCTGCCCAACCTCTGGGCTGGCAAAAGCTATACTGACTCACTGGGAAAAAAAGCAAGAGAATCTTAGTACAACATATGGTCACTCTATACATTAGTAAGGAGATGAGTATATTACAGTTGTTGGAGGGCTCTATTTAGCAGTAACCAGGCTATAGGAAAGCCAGTCAACATTTTTTGTTTCTCTTATGAAAACTGGACCACTCCCTGCCCCAAACCAAACTTGTCACAAATAATTGTCAACAACTTAATTTTCTGTTTTTGGCTAAGATATTGATTTTTTTTAAAAAAAATATTGAAATTGGATTCAGGATGGTTAGCAAGCATTTTTGGCAAACAAAGTTGTTAAACAATATAGTTGTTTAGCAACATAGTACTGCCTCCATGCTTGGCTCACCCCCCAGCTTGATGGTCCAACAGCTGCAGTAGAGGAGGAGATAGGTGGAAAGCTGCAGGACCCCAAAATCCACCTCTTGCAGTGCAGAGTGGCAGCAGCAGCAGTAAACCCTCAGGTCTGATCACATGCCACTGGGCACCAGCACCATGGACCATGGTGAAGTTAGTACAGCATCTGATCTCAGGAACAGGGCACCCATGGAACCATAGCAGCTCATCCTGCCCTGTGCCGCTTTCCCAGATGAGATGGATTGCTGCCAGCCCAGGGGAGAGATGCAATCCTCAGCTAGGGTGACCAGATGTCCTGATTTTATAAGGCCAGTCCCAATATTTGGGGCTTAGTCTTATCTAGGCATCAATTACTGCCCATTTAGAGTGATGTAGTGGGATGGTTCCCCACTCCAGGAAAAAGGGCTTAAAACAGCCCAGGGAAGGGCTGTGGCTAGGGGCAAGCAGCTCTCAGGCTGATTAGGGAAAAGCTGGGCTGATTGGAAGGCAGGCTCAGCTGGGGGCCATGCCCCAAACAGACCCAGCTGGCTATCTAAAGGCCAGGGAAGCCAGGAGCTGAGAGAGATAGTGTCTTCTCTGGCTGCAGAGGTGGACAGCAGAGGGGATGACATGTCATAGTGTGTGCAGAAGCAATTAAGAAACACTGAACCATGAAAATCTGTGCTATCCAGCCTGGTGAAGAATATACAGCCAGCTATAGAGATGGTGGGGTTCATCAATACATTCTGTATACTCTTGGTAGGATATCATAGTCAAGTTTTCAGGACATGAGTGCAATTATAGATATGCCAAGTTCAGTTGCAAATAGACCCTTAGGGCCTCAGAGGCAGCCTGATCTTTTCTAGGCTGTCAGTTGCATGGGCAAGGCCCTGTGTGCAATATGAGTGCATAGCTACATATACATCTAAGTGGCATCAAGCGGAGTGCCCCAGTGGTCAGTCCTGGGGTCGGTATTGTTCAACATCTTTATTAATGATCTGGACAATGGGATAGATTCCACCCTCAACAAGTTCACAGATGATACTAACCTGAGAGGAGAGGTAGATAGATATAGGGTCCAGAGTGACCTAGACAAATTGGAGGATTGGGCCAAAAGAAATGTGATGAGGTTCAACAAGGACAAGTGCAGAGTGCTGCACTTAAGAGAGAAGAATCTCATGCACTGCTACAGGCTGGGGATGAACTGACGAAGCAGCAGTTCTGCAGAAAAGGACCTGGGGATTACAGTGGATAAGAAGCTGGATATGAGTCAGCAGTGTGCCCCTGTTGCCAGGAAGGCTAATGGCATATTGGGCTGTATTAGTCGGAGCATTGCCAGCAGATCGAGGGAAGTGATTATTCCACTCCATTTGGCACTGGTAAGGTCACATGTGGAATATTGCATCCAGATTTTGGCCGCCCACTAGAGAAAGGATGTGGACAAATTGAAGAGCGTCCAGCGGAGGGAAACAAAAATGATCAGGGGGCTGGAGCACATGAGTTATGAAGAGAGGCTGAGGGAACTGGGGTTATTTAGTCTGCAGAAGAGAAGAATGAGGGGGGATTTGATAGTAGCCTTCAACTGCATGAAGGGGGGTTCCAAAGAGGATGGAGCTAGGCTATTCCCAGTTGTAGCAGATGACAGAACAAGGAGCAGTGGTCTCAAGTTGCAGTGGGGAAGGTCTAGATTGGATATTAGGAAACACTGTTTCACTAGGAGGGTGATGAAGCACTGGAATGGATTACCTAGGGAGGTGGTGGAGTTTCCATCGCCCAGCTTGACAAAGCCCTAGCTGGGATGATTTAAAAGTTGGTCTTTGTCCTGCTTTGAGCAGGGGGTTGGACTAGATGATCACCTGAGGTCTCTTCCAACCCTAATCTTCTATGATTGTGCTCCAGAAGCGAAGCTTTCTTTTAACAAAAATTCTCTCTACCCCTTCAAAATGTGAAACAAATATATAGCAATGAAGTATCCTATTCCTCATTCTTCATGCAACCTGACAAAACAGCTCTAAGAGGTCCTGTTTATATTAATTCTGAAGCCTAAAGATGCTACTTGAAATGCAGACATTATCTGATGATTATTTACTGCAATCATTTTAGCAGAAACATCAAGCTAAAGTGCTATCTTTATTGGCTCTAGTGGCAGACATTAGGATAGGAGTTGCTAGTTGCTCTCAAGTTGTGCTGCAGTGGAAAATATAGAATTCAGTCCCCCTGATTTCAGATCTTTCAGGTCTCCTCTGCCTGTACTTGAAATGGGGAGATAAAGAAGTGAGATATCCCTTTCTCCCCAGTACATAAATCTTGAATGCCACATGGGTTTCAAAAGACACCAAATGCTCATGTTTTCCCAGGTGCAAATAAACCAACTGTCAAAACCTCCAGCTGCCCCATGGCAACTTCTATTAGGCAGTATTGTATTTTTAGCTCCAAAATCTAGTAATGTTGAAAAGTGTAAATTAATGGGTAGCATAAAATAAAATGAATTTGTGTACGTAAGAAATCTTGTACTGGAATGGGATGGGGTGAGATGGCTTGAAATGATCCCTGCTGCAAATGGTGCATGGTCTTGACCTGGCTGACAAGGAGCATGGTCAAATGAGTTGTGAAAATCTCTCTTAGCCAATGGTTTTTGATAACAAGGAAAGGTTTGAAAGTCCTGGGATTTATCCTGGGTCAGGAACAGGATTGGAATCATATGACAAGTGGGTCAAGAGACAACTTGTTTGTAACTGGGTCCCCTGATGCAGTTCCGCTTGTACTTTACATAGGCTTAAAGATGATCAGGACTCAAACCTTACAAAGCATTAGAATGAACATCTTTAACTGCATCCGGAAACAAACTCGTAGCAAGCTCAGTCTATACAACATATGGAGTATGGAGTAATTTCCTTTCATTTATAATATTGAATTTCAACATTTTAAAGTCCTGTCCCTGCTTGAGTTCAGAACCAGGTTTTAAAAGGATTCCTGCTGAGTGACACTAACACTGTGACTGTCAACCCAGGCTGCAGCATGATTATAAAATGCCTGTCTACTCAGGGAAGACAACTCTTTTGTTATTAATAAAACTGAGCAAAATTTTCTTAAATTTTGAGTTTTTGACAACCTCCCCCAGCTAAAAAAAAAAATCAAAGAAACCCAGTCAACCCTCTCAAAGAAGCCCCCCAAAACCGAGGAGTACTTGTGGCATCTTAGAGACTACACAATTTATTTGAGCATAAGCTTTTGTGGGCTACAGCCCATGTCGCTTATGAGCAAATAAATTTGTTAATCTCTAAGGTGCCACAAGTACTCCTTGTTCTTTTTGCAGATACAGGCTAACACGGAAGCTACTGTGAAACCTCTCAAAAAAAGTTGTCATAAAACTTCAGCGATTTCAGCCACTTGTAGAACTGGTTGATGTTTTATGACGATCAAGACTTCTGATTTTATTTTTAATTTCAAAAGCTAGTAAAAATTGCAAAAAAAAATCCTGTGAACTTTTGGCTGTTTTTTCCGTGTAAGCAGTACTTGTTATAGGGCAATTCTCCCCAAATAGTAGTTTTGATAGTGTATGATCTTATTATTTCAAATCCTGATATAAACATAGCATAGCCATGTTGTAAAATGGTGATAAGTCATTTAACAGACTGCAATTCAGATTCAACTTCATGGCCTGCTATTATTTCTAATGGGTGGAACCAAATATCCAGATCAAAACACTAATGGATTTTGCATTCATTCTGATTCAAACTTCATTGCTGAAATTCATCTCTATTAATAGAGGAGAAATTAAGGATGCTACGTATTTAATTTTTTTATAGTATATTTTTATCTATGAACAGAGCAAAGAATATCAAACCTGGAATATAGCTAAATGTTTCTCCATCAGGTGTGAAATTCATAATTCTACTTAATTACAAGTTTTCTGAAACCATTAACCTTGGCTTCTAACTGCAGTACTATCTTTTCCCTATGTGAACTCTGATTAGTAACTCAACTTGTCATCTGCGTAATAACGTCAATTATCCTTTCTTTTCTTTTTGAAAGAAGCCATCCCATAAATCAATGTTCTTTGCTTATGAGACAACTGCATTACAAAGTGTTTCTTTGGTATATAAATCCTTTATTGTAATGTGAACATATTGTACTTTGTGCACCTCCAGTCAGTGTATGCTTTACAGTGTTAGTCAGAAGCTAAGTAAAGCAATTGTGAATCAAAGTTTCATAAATAATGTATTTATTTGAGACTAATGGTGGCAACCATGTGTTCACAAGTTTTATGACAATTTTAACATTTTAATGGGCCCTTAAATACACAGAATCATTAAAGTACAAGCTACATGAGGTTTCCAAGTCATTAGATCAATTTCAAAAACAACAAAACCCTCCTATGCCTGTAGGTATAGAAATGGGAGTTTGCTAGTACTTGGAGAGATCTAAACATAGCATTGCAAAAAATCCAAAGAGCCAAACTTTGATTCGCCTTTATAGATTACTGTTGTTAGACTGAAGTATTTTGAGGTAAAGTCTGCACTGCAGCTGGGAGGTGCTTCTCAGCTTGAGTAGACACACACTCACTAGGTCTGCGCAAGCTTGCATGTTATAAATAGCCAGGTGGCCAGGAGGCACATGGGTGGTGGCTTGGTTAACCTCTTGAACGTATATCTGGGGTGCTGTACTTTGGCGGCTAGCCTGAGTTGCTATCCATGGTATCCCTGACTACATTGCTATTTTTAGCATGCTAGCTTGAGGAGAGCTAGCAAAATGGGAAGCATAATCCCAGCTTCAGTGTAACATACTGTGATGTTGTATCCCACAATACGTTATAGAAACATGCTTATGAGTATAAATATGGCATAACTGGAATATGTTTATGCTAGATGTGCTATGTAACATATCTTTGCAAAGGTTATGATATATTGAATATATTCATCTTTTGTATGCGTGTATCATTTTTATATCTAAAGTTATGAACATTAGCTCTATGCTTGTATTTAAAATGTTTGCTGTAGGAAGCTGTCATAAGCATAAAGTAGCCTAGAATTCCTGCTTACCTTTAAGGGGTTAAGAAGTAAAAAGAACCTGGCTGGCTCCTGACCAAAAGAACCAATGGGGACTGAAGATGCTTTCAAACCTGGCAGGAGGGAAAGTGCTTTGTCTGTTTTATTCATTTGCTCTGGGCTTTCAAGGGAATCAGACCCATTTCTTCTCCATCTATCTATAACCTTCCTAAACAGCAACAGTAAGTAGCTTAGCCAGGCAAGGCTGTAGCTTATGTTTGTGTTTTTTCACTTGTGAATTTTTCAGGATTTTGGGAGATATCCTGTGTTTTTTCTATAACTCTAAAGACTCTGCAGAGCAGGGAATTCCTCTGTGGTGTGGGGTTTTCTTTGATTCTTTTTGTGATTGCAAAATGGTTTTCCACTGAGTCCTATAGAAATTTTGTTTCTTTTTCTTTTAATTAAAATCTTTCAAGAATATGACTGCATTATTTTCCATTGTGTAGATCCCGGCTTTTGGATCAGGCTCACCTAGCAGAAGCGGTGAGGGGTTTTCTCAAGCCTTTCCCAGGGAGGGAGGTATAGGCTTGGGGGGGGGGGATTTTTGGAAAGAGAGGGGGCTTCAACTGTCCTTGCCCTAGTTCTTGGGGTAATACTTTATGGTGGGAGCATACTGTTCCAGACACAGGAGAAACTTGTGTGTTGGAGAAGGTTTAACCTAAGCTGGTAAAATAAGCTAGGGGGTCTTTTCATGTGGGTCCCCATATCTGTACCCTAGAGTTCAGAGTGGGGAGGGAATCCTGACTGAAGCACATGAGGCAGATTTGGTCAACATAGTATGAAGGGGCTATTCAAGTAATTGGGAGTACTTCACTAGCAATGGACTTTGGGAGAACCCAATCGACATCTGAGCTTTTCTGAGAATGTTCAAACATGTAAACAATGGTGTTGGCCTGCAAAAAGCTGAATCATTCATAGACATGTGACTTGCCCAGATGGCTAGAGACTCCATCTTATAGTTGTGATATGGCATGGGAGAACAAAGGAGTTTCTGCCCACAAGAAAGAGAATGTAAAAGGCCCTGAAAACCCCTCCATCTGTGAGAGTGAGAGATTGTCTTTCAGGATAGGTTGTAGATCTTTGATGATGCGCTGGAGAGGTTTTAGTTGGGGGCTGAAGGTGACGACGAGTGGCGTTCTGTTATTTTCTTTGTTGGGCCTGTCCTGTAGTAGGTGACTTCTGGATAGTCTTCTGGCTCTGTCAACCTGTTTTTCACTTCAGCAGGTGGGTATTGTAGTTTTACGAATGCTTGATAGAGATCTTGTAGGTGTTTATCTCTGTCTAAGGGATTGGAGCAAATGTGGTTGTATCTTAGAGCTTGGCTGTAGACAATGGATCATGTGGAGTGTCCTGGAAGGAAGCTAGAGACATGTAGGTAAGTATAGTGGTCAGTAGGTTTCCGGTATGGGGTGGTATTTATGTGGCCATTGCTTATTAGCACTGTAGTGTCTAAGAAATGTACCGCTTGTGTGGATTGGTCCAGGCTGAGGTTGATGGTGGGGTGGAAATGGTTGAAATCATGGTGGAATTCCTCAAGGGATTCTTTTCCCTGGGTCCAGATGATGATGTCATCAATGTAGCACAAGTAGAATAGGGGCGTTAGGGGATGAGAGCTAAGGTAGCGTTGTTCTAAGTCAGCCATAAAAATGTTGGCATACTGTGGGGCCATGTGGGTACCCAAAGCAGTGCCGCTGACTTGAAGGTATATATTATCCCCAAATGTGAAATAGTTGTGGGTGAGGACAAAGTCCCAAAGTTCAGACACCAGGTTTGCCATGACATTATCAGGGTTAGTATTTCTGACAGCTTGTAGTCCATCTTTGAGTAGAATGTTGGTGTAGAGGGCTTCTACATCCATAGTGGCCAAGATGATGTTTTCTGGAAGATCACCGATGGATTGTAGTTTCCTCAGGAAGTCAATGGTGTCCTGAAGACAGCTGGTAGCATAGGGCCTGAGGAGAGAATCCACATAGACAGACAATCCTGCTGTTAGGGTGCCAATGCCTGAGATGATGGGGCATCCAGGATTTCCAAGTATATTGATCTTGGGTAGCAAATAGTATACCTCTGGTCAGAGTTCTTGGCATAAGTCTGTACAGGTCTGTTCCTGTGCTTTATCAGGGAGTTTATTGAGCAGATGGTGTGGTTTCTTTTGGTAATCCTCAGTGGAATCAGAGGATAATGGCCTGCAGCAGCCTCTTGTTCATATTCCAACTTATTCATGATGTCAACAGCACCTCCTCTGTCAGCCTGTTTGATTATGATGTCAGAATTGTTCCTGAGGCTGTGGATGGCAGTGTGTTCAGCACGGGTGAGGTTATGGGACAAGTGACGCTGCTTTTCCACAATTTCAGCCCGTGCACGTCAACAGAAGCAATCTATGTAGAAGTCCAGGTACGGCAACTTCCACCTTTTCATGCTCTCTGTATGTATATACATATCTTCCTGCTATATGTTCCATTCTATGCATCTGATGAAGTGGGCTGTAGCCTACAAAATCTTATGCTTAAATAAATTTGTTAGTCTCTAAGGTGCCACAAATCTGCCTGTTCTTTTTGCAGATACAGACTTACACTGCTGCTACTTTGAAACTTGTCTCTTAAGTTATGTTTCTCTCTTGGTTTATAGGTCTATTGGAGGATGTATTTTGAAGAGGCTCTTGAAAGAGAAAAGGCTGGAAGCATTGTGGGCTGAGATGGGGATGAGTTCCAGGCAGAAGGGATGGTGGGGAGGAAGACCTGGATGCAAGAACTTGGCTCCACTGAAATCAGTGGGAGTTTTACCACTGACTTCAGTGAGTCCAAGATTTCACTCAATAATGGCGAAAAAGACATGAAGAACTCATTATGTGCCCTGAAAGGGGTGAGATAAAAACAGAGAAGTAGTCAGGAGCAGGCTGTGCAGGGACTCCAAGGCTAGCACAAGGAGCTTTAATTTTGATGTGAAATATAGGAATATATCTAATTAGAGTATACTGGGTTTCTGGCCTTAGGAGATGATTTGAGAGGGTGGTTACCATTCCAGTTGCTCAGGGAAGGACATGAAGTAGTCATTGGGAGAGAGGAAGTTGGCCCTCAGGAGCAGTTAGTGTCTGGAAGAGGGATGGTATAGACAGTCCCAGACCACTGTTCCTTTTGAGGCCTGGGACCAGGAACCTTATAGTGTGAGGAGGCAAGGCTCTTGTCTCTCCAAGCCAGTGCAGACAGGTTTTTGGGGTTATTAGACCCATCTGGGGAGTATCAAGAGACTGACTAGTTAACTATGCAGGTGACTCCAAAGGAGCCTTCAAGTGCAAACAGGGAGAGAGCTGCAGAAAGTGCTCTTGAGAGGAAGAACTCTGCTGGGGCACAGCTCAAAGCAGAGGGACTGTGAAACCCTAAACTTGAAACCCTAAACAGTCCTGGTCTACAGGTCAGGATTTGAAACACTGTTCCAAGAAGTGAGACCCTAAACTTGCAGGGTGAGTTATGGGCCAAGAAAGCCAGGATTTAAAGCCACAATCCCAGATTAGGGGACTATGAATCATAAACCTGAGGAGTAAGCGGAAATGGGCCTTTTTAGGAGCTGAATGATATTAAAGAAATTAGACCCCCCCACAAGAAGGGGAATACTGTTTCAAAGACCTTTTCTGTGACTGAATTAATTCCAAGAAACAGAGGCGGGGCTGCAGTGGCATGTTATGCAAGAAGGGGGCATGCTCAGAGATTGTAGACCCATCGAAACAGGCTAATGGTGCCTCTCATCCAGTATTCTTTTTCTTAAAGTGGCTGGTACCTGCATTGCAGAGGAGGGTGCAGGAAACTCTTTGAAGGACATTTAGCATATTATCTGTCCTTACAGAAAGTCTCTTCCTCAGGCACATAAATTAGAGGCTGGGTTATGCCCTAAAGCCACGAGAGTTTACAGTCCGTATAAAAATGGTTAAATGCTGTCTAATGTAACTGTGGATGTTAAATCTCGATATAAATAGCTAGTCATAAAAATCCTGCTAAGCTCTTGGTCTCAATAATATCTTGTGACAGTGAGTTCCATAGGCTGATCATACACAGTGTGAAGAGGGATTTCCTTTTATTGGTATTCCTTTCATTTCTGTTCTGTTGACTGTCCCCTTGATCATGTATTGTGAAAGAGGGTAGATTGACCCTTATGCCCTTAATTATTATATCCCCTCTTATGTCTCCTCTCTAACAAATAACAGCTCCAGTCTTTTCACTCCCTCCCACAGTGAAGTTCCAAACATCTTTGTATATCTCAGCCATTTTTTGCTGTTTCTTTCCTGAGAAAGGGTGCTGGGAAGTCCACACAGTTTTCCAGTTGCAGCATGTTATAACCAGAATGGCATATATAGCATTTCCAGGATTATGTTTCAATCTCATTTCTTCTAAATCTTAACATTTTATTTGCTTTTTTTTTTCATTTTACCCACCTCTGCGCAGGTTTTTTGATGCGCTCTGGAATGCCAGGGGAGGGATTTGTGGAGTGGACCAAGGTGGACCGAGTGCTAGGCGGGATAAAAGCGTTTTATTTTTTGAACAAAACGGGGGATAGATTGCAGTGGGATTGAAAGGGCAATGTATGAATACAGGAAGAGATTGATGTGGAGTACCTCAGACATAACTAGTGCCTGGACAAGAGTTTCGTGGTGGCATGGAAAGTAAAGGGCAGATTCTAGAGATCTAGAAGAAGAACTAGCAGGATTTAATGACTACGGGAATGAGGAAGGGGAGAAGGAGGGAGAGAAGTCAAAGGTTACCCACAAGTTACAGGCCTGAGGGGTAGGCACAGTGGCTAACAGAGAGCAAGAGGAAAGGTGGAAGGTTTGGGAAGAAAGACTACTTTACATTTACCAGTGCAACTCAAGTGGTATAATACTGCACTAGTATTGATGGCATGGCAAAACTTAGAAATGCTGTTTTGGTTTAATGTGGAAACACTGCACCATTGACATTAAGGGTGTTCTTCAAGTATGTTAGTAACAAGAAGAGAGTCAAGGAAAGTATGGGGCCCTTACTGAATGAGGGAGGCAATCTAGTGACAGAGGATGTGGAAAAAGTAAATGTACTGAATGTTTTTTTTTTGTTTCTGTCTTCACAAACAAGGTCAGCTCCCAGACTACTGCACTAGGCAGAACAGCATGTGGAGGAGGTGATCAGCCTTCTGTGGAGAAAGAAGTGGTTCAGGACTATTTAGAAAAGCTGGACAAGCACAAGTTCATGTCGCCAGATGTGCTGCATCCGAGGGTGCTAAAGGAGTTGGCAGATGTGATTGCAGAACTATTGGCCATTATCTTTGAAAACTCATGGCAATCGGGGGAGATCCCGCATGACTGGAAAAAGCTAATGTAATGCCCATCTTTAAAAAAGGAAAGGAGGAGGATCTGAGGAACTACAGGCCAGTCAGCCTCACCTCAGTCTCTGGAAAAATCATGGAGCAGGTCCACAAGGAATCAATTCTAAAACACTTAGAGGCGAGGAAAGTGATCAGGAACAGTCAGCATGGATTCACCAACGGCAAATCATGCCTGACTAACCTAATTGCCTTCTATGATGAGATAACTGGTTCTGTGGATGAGGGGAAAGTAGTGGATGTGTTATTCCTTGACTTTAGGAAAGCTTTTTATATGGTCTCCCACAGTATTCTTGCCAGTAAGTTAAAGAAGTATGGGCTGGATGAATGGACCATAAGATGGATAAAAACCTGGCTGGATCATCGGGCTCAACGGATAGTGATCAATGGCTCCAAGTCTAGTTGGCAGCCGGTATCAAGCAGAGTGCCCCAAGAGTCAGTCCTGGGGCCGGTTTTGTTTCAATATCTTTATCAATGATCTGGAGGATGGCATGGACTGCACCCTCAGCAAGTTTGCAGATGACACTAAACTGGGAGGAGTGGTAGATACGCTGGAGGGCAGGGATAGGATACAGAAGGACCTAGACATTTTAGAGGATTGGGCCAAAAGAAATCTGATGAAGTTCAACAAGTAGAAGTGCAGAGTCCTGCACTTAGGACGGAAGAATCCCACACACTGCTACAGACTAGGTACCGAACGGCTAGGCAGCAATTCTGCAGAAAAGGACCTAGGGGTTACAGTGGATGAGAAGCTGGATATGAGCCCTTGTTGGCATATGTGCCCTTGTTGCCAAGAAGGCTAATGGCATTTTGGTCTGTATAAGTAGGGACATTGCCAGCAGATTGAGGGACGTGATCATTCCCCTCTATTTGACATTGGTGAGGCCTCATTTGAAGTATTGTGTCCAGTTTTGGGGCCCACACTACAAGGAAGATGTGGAAAAATTGGAAAGAGGGTAACAAAATTTATTAGGGGGCTGGACCACATGACTTATGAGGATAGGCTGAGGGCTGCTTTTTGAAATGAATGGCTGCTTTGAAATGTTGGCCTGTGTGTGTGTGTTGACCCTATAATTTTCAGAGGGCTATGACTCAGCAAGATAAACTCTGTCAAAGATGGAATTTGATATACAAGAGGTTTCTTGATTCTCACCAGTTCCCAGGGATGCTACCAGGCTTAATTCATTAGTGTTTGTAAAGGAAGAGATTGACTGATTGGCTAGAGCAGTGGTTCTCAAACTTTTGTGCTGGTGACCCCTTTCACATAGCAAGCCTCTGAGTGCAACCCCCCCTTAAAAATTTAAAAACACTTTTTTCTATATTTAACACCATTATAAATGCTAGGTGCAAAGCAGAGTTTTGGGTGGAAGCTGACAGCTTGCAACCCCACCCATGTAATAACCACATGACCCCCTAAGAGGTCCTGACCCCCAGTTTGAGAACGCCTGAGCTAGACAATGTATTTAGCATTATTAGCCCAGCAACAGATACCTTAGGGACAGTTCCCACAAGCTTACTTTTGCCTCTTCTTCCTCATATTTCTTCAGCCAAGTCTGAGATGGGGCCTAAGAAAACTTGGTGCCAAGGGGCACAGGCTGTGAGGGGGTCCTTCTCTAATGCCCCTGCCCATAGGGCATACACATCTCTGACATAGGGGAGGGGGAGAAAGGAACCTCATCGCTCACACACAAACTCAGGCCGTCCATCACAAGCTCTGTCAGATTAAGCACAGATCCATTTATCCCTAACTGTTGTGGGATGCAGGGCTCAACAAAACTTTGATTTATCTGGAGACAAGAGGAGGAGGTAGGGAGGTAGGCCTGCAGGGGCAGAGGCTGGGCCTGGCTGCTCTCCTGCTTCACTTTGGGACAGTACCATTCTGTGAATGATGGGGCATCCTCTGAGACTTGATGCATCATACAATAGTATGCTACATTCAGTCACAGGGAGAACAAAGGCAGGAGGGCAGCACATACAGCAGACCAAACCCTGAGATAGTGAGTCCATCAGAGAATTAGAATTTGCTATGGAAAAAGAGAGAGGGAAAGTGCAATGGGAACTACAGGAAAGAAGGGTGGGTGTAAGGGAAAAGATGGAGGAGGAGGGTGTTTCTATGCAAAGAGGGGAGTGGAGCAGAGGTGAGGAAGGTGGTGGGTGGCTGTCCCCTGACAGCAGAGAAGGGAGCAGAGATTGGTGTTGAGGCAGATGAGGAGACAGGGGAGGTGTGGGAGCAGATGGGAAGAGGTAGAAGGGTGTGAGGAAGGCAATGGAGCAGATGGGAATGGTCGTGGGGGCGAGGAAACATGACACAGGTATAAGGGAGTGGGGGAGGCCATGTAAGGAGCCAACAGGAAGGGGGGATAAAAGGGAGAGGATGTGAGGGGAGATGGAAAGGGGCAAGGTAGTGGAGGAGGTAATGGGGCAGATGGGAAGGGAGACAGTGGGGGGTAGAAGGGAAAGAGGGAGGCAGTGGGGCAGACAGGAAGAGGGAATTGAAGGGAGAGGGTGTCTGGGGCAGATGAGGTGGGGTGAGGCGCAGATGGGAATAGGAGATGGGGGAAGTGGTGGGGCAGACAGGAACGGGGTGGAAGGGAGGCAGTGTAGGGGGTAGACGGAAAGGGAGTGGGATGGTGGTGTGGGAGGTAGATGGGAAGGGAGTGGGGAGAGGTGGGCGGGAGGGGGGTTGCAAGGATGCAGGGGAGGGAGTGATGGGTTTTTGGGGATGGGATGCTGCTCCTCTCATGTACAGGAGGACCTGGGGGTGCAGCTGAGGAGTGAGGGCAGCAGATTTCCCATGGCCCTGGAAGGCTGGACCTGAAGCAGGACTGGCAGGACGGGCTTTCCAGCGCCCCCCGTGACCCACTTTTTAGGTGGCAGCAGAGGGGGGGAATCACTGCTTTCCCCGCACATGGTTCTGTGCCGCTGTAACTCCACATGCCCCCCCACACCTGGCGCTGTCCCAGGGCACGGCACTGATGCCAACCTATAGGGGGCAGCAGGCAGAGCGGGTGGGAAGCCCAGCAGCAGCCTGCCCTATTGCACTCCCCCTGTGGCATGGGGGCATCGCTCAGTGGTGCCCGGTCTCTGGTCACCGCACTGTCCCCTGCCCAGGTGTCTCAGGGGAGGACTTGGGCAGTGGCAGCAGCCTGCAAAGAGCCGCTCACACCGCTGCACATGCGCCCCTTCCTGTGCAGGAGTTGGCAGACAGTGCCAGTGATGTTCTGTCCTCCCTCGGCCCTAGCTCTCTACATCACCCTGCACCCCCTCCTGGCCGGAGGTGGAGGTGCCCCAGGGCTTGAACTGGTGGGCAGGGGATTGGCTCCTGCTGGATATGCAGGGTCAGTGCTGTGCTTCCCAGGACAGAAGAGGGTGCACCGTTGCAGCTTTGGGGTCCCGGCCGCTGGCCCCTGCTGGCCTGGGGTTCCATCCATCCAAGCAGGCAGTGGGCTGAACAGGGCCGGCGGCTGGGACCTGACTGGCAAGTGTGCCACTGAAAAGCAGCTTGCATGCCACCTTTGGCATGCTTGCTGCAGGTTGATGACCCCTGATCTAGACCAGGAGTAGACAACCTATGGCACACATGCCAAAGGTGGCATGCGAGCTGATTTTCAGTGGCACTCACGCTATCCGGGTCTTGGCCACTGATCTGGGGGGCTCTGCACTTTAATTTAATTTTAAATGAAGCTTTTAAACATTTTAAAAAATTTATTTACTTTACATACAACACTAGTTTAGTTATATATTGTAGACTTATAGAAAGAGACCTTCTAAAAACATTAAAATGTATTACTGGCACGTGAAACCTTAAATTAGAGTAAATAAATGAAGACCTGGCATACCACTTCTGAAAGGTTGCCAGCCCCTGATCTAGACTGTTCTCAGTAGTACCAGATGACAGAACAAGGAGCAATGGTCTCAAGTTGCAGTGAGGGAGGGGTAGGCTGGCTATTAGGAAAAACCTCTTCACTAGGAGGGTGGTGAAGCACTGGAATGGGTTATTTAGGGAGGTGGTGGAGGTTTTTAAGATCAGGGTTGACAAAGCCCTGGTTGGGATGATTTAGTTGGGGTTGGTCCTGCTTTGAGCAGGGGGTTGGACTAGATGACCTCCTGAGGTCCCTTCCAATCCTGATATTCTGTGATTCTAAAGGCATGGCTACACTGGAAACTTCCAAGTACTGTCGCAAGAACACTCCTATGGCACTTTGAAGTGCGAGTGTGGTCGCAGGCGAGTGCAGGGAGAGAGGTTTCCCAGCGCTCCTAGTAATCCACCTCCACAAGGGGATTAGCTCAGAGCGCTAAGAGCTCGGACACTATCCACACTAGTGCTTTAAAGCACTCAGACTTGCTGCACTTAGGGGGGTGATTTTTCACTCCCTTGAGCCAGCAAGTTAGAGCGCTATAAAATGTCAGTGTAGCCAAGCCCTTAGAGTGGTTCTATCCCACTGGTTTAACTACCAGTGTTTCAATTCCCTGCCATAAGACATAGCTTGTGAATATTTGAATCTCCTCCTTCAATAGCTTCAAAGGTTTATGCTCTTTCAGCATAGGCATATACCCACCTTGTGACAGTTTTAAATAAGTTGACAAAGAAGAGTTATTTTTACCTCAGCTTGACATGGAATCACAGGTGGATAAATTATGTGAATATTTAAGGAATATTCATATACCAGCTGCCAAAAAATTTCATTTCTAACACAGAGGCCACTTTAAAGTACCATTTTCCTTGGAGATCTTTGAGGAGCAGAATATATTACAAGCCTGACAAGGGTTTCTTGTTACTGGGTATACATTTTAAGTTAATGAACAATACCTTCAGAGCATCGTAAAGCATTTGGAGATGTATATTTTTTATTTTTTTTTTTTATCAGAGAACCTTAGCATCCACCATGGGAAATGGAAAAACAAATGTCTGCTAGGACTACATCTGCTTACACTGCTAGATTAGTAAGATAGTAGACCTTTCCTAAGAGTGAATTCCTAACAGTGACATTATGATTCTGTTGAAACATAGTCCTTTAATATGTGTGATGAAAAGCTCTCAGAAGCTGAGAAACTGAACAGGTTTTGACTTTGAAAATAATTTTATATTTTTAATTGGAATCTTTTGTTGGTAACTCTTACTTTGTATGAAAATGAAGGTCATGGTGCAGCCTACAGTGCTTTAAAAAGAAAACATTAATTAAAAATAAAATGCAACCATGTCAATGTCCCTCAGACTCACCTGCTTTTTTGTGGAGAAGGCCTGCCTCTGCTGAAAATTGGTTGCTATAGACCTGACCCACAGCCCAAAGATGCCAAAGGAGTTTCCTCTATTGACCCTAGTATGCTTTGGATCAGGTACCAAGTGATCAAGGGAGTAGGCCAGTACTAGCAGAAGGGGGCAGTGCAGGCTGCTTAAATAGAACCTACCTCCTTGTGGTGATGGTAGTAGGGGGGACATGCACACGAGATGCTGTCCCTACAATCTTCTGAGCACAGGGGTTGTGTGACTGCAACAGGCCCTGGCCCAGAGAAAGCTCCTAATTACCCTCCCCATCCTGTGTCTGTCTATCCAGGCTGGGAAGCACACTCCCAGCTGTAGAGAAGACATACCCCAAGATGTCACCTGACCACACATCTAACGTACACAGGTTTGACAGAGCAGAAGATATTGACGTATTTTCTCCCTTTTGCAAAGACTTCTATCAGTTTTTTGCTTCCTCTTCATTAATGAACCCCTCTGCTTTAAAGGCCTCCTCTGCATTAAAAGATGAGATCCTTGAGAACAGAAGCAGAGATGTAAAAGATTAACATGTGGAACAGTGGTAGATAGGACACCAGTATCAAGCTAAACCTGGACTTATTGTAATCCCATTTAAGTCATAAATTCTTTCCATCTCCCTGTGCTACTTTTGCAGTTATCGTGTGCTTGATAGCCTAGCTTACCTGCCTACATATTACTCCAGGGGGAATTCTGTGCCACTGCACACATGCAGAATTTGTGTCTCCCCACTGATTTTTTTTCTCCACAGAATATTGATTCTGTTGGAGAGGCACTGTGGGCACACTTTTCACCCACCTGGAGCTGCTGTGGAACCAGAAGCCAGGGCAGCCAGTTGGAAAGGCTCTGTCCTTCACAGAGGCACCAGATGAGGAGGCACAGGATGGATAGAGTGGGGACACATGGGGGTGCTGGGGTGTGTGTGTTACAGACTGGGGTTCAGAAGGGTTAGTGGGGGGGACAGACTGGGATGAAGGTTCAGGAGGTAGTGGGGTGACAGCAGTAAGCCAGGAGCTGAATGGAAGTGGGGTTGCAGAGCCACATGGGGATGGAGAGTAGGTGATGCAGGGTCACAGCAAGATGGGGTAGGAGGACTTCAGGGACACGGGGATCAAGCAGGGGTGTTCATGGACACAGGGGATGGGCTTGGCTGCAGGGACACACCTAACAACTCTCAAGGTTCATTCCCAGGCTCCTTCTCTCTCCCTCAGCTCCTCCATTACTCCTGACTCCAACAAGCCTTTGCACTGCTTCTGAGGAGCGTGATAAATATGGTTCTGTACTGTATTTTAAACTAATTACACAAAGTTTTATATTAATATGCCTAGTAAGGAATCTGTTTGTCAAAATATTTTTCCTGAATCTTTTTTTTTCGTATGTATTGTTACATACATAATTGCTGACAGGTATTTTGAAGTAAAAATTACCAAAATAATTGAAACTGGCATGACGATATTGTGCCATTTTGACAATAAAATATGCAGAATTTTTAAATATTATTCACAGAATTTTTAATTTTTTGGTGCAGAATTTTTTATTTTTTGGCATGGAATTCCCCCAGGAGTAACATATCATATGAGGCTCAAATAGCTAATGGTATTTTCATATTAAGGTCTATTAACTTATCCAGCTAGTGCATAACAAGGTAATAGGTTTATCCATGGACTATGTGCTTAGTCTTATTCTCCTCTTGCAGCTTTAGACCTTCCCTCTGATTTGTACTACATACCTGTGCAAGGGAGCAGTATTAGGCTCTCCTTGCATCTCTGTGTGGACTACCCATACCTTAGGTGTGTTGGAGTAAACTACTTGCCAGCGTACTCTTCCATGAGAGAGAAGGGTCAGTGAATTGGCAGAGCCTTTGCTGGAGTAGCTGGGTTAGTTTGGGCGGGAGGAGGAAGGGAAGGAAGAGGAAATAGCAATTTACTGTTGCCATCATCGAATTACTACCTCCCACCCCCAAGCAGGAGGAAGTGGGAAAGGAATTGTGTTTTACAGGTATGTCTGAGTAATGCTTCCTGGGGCTCCTCCTTCAGATCATATGCTCCCCTGGTCATGGCTGTGCCTAAAGGTACACAATCTAGTACTTACTGATCTTCTGACTTATGCTGATGTAAGTGAGAGAAGTCTTAAGCCTTAATATTTCTCTTGTACATTAACTTTAGTTTTTCAGATCTTTATTTTTGTTTTACTTTCCTGAAGTTGTTGGATAAATTTAATATTGCCATGCAGGAGCTAAACTCCTTTGTTGTCACAGTGATGAAATTGTGACTCCTAACTTTTACCTTTATGCCTCATAACTGCTTTGCTTACTTCTCTAAAATCCTTTGCCTACTCCTGAATAAATAGGTAAAACTAGAAGTTTTGTATAGGAATTGGGTGACGAAAATTCCCGACTGTCCAGATCAATAGTTAGCAGAAAATCATGTGATTTATTAAAAAATGGGGCTCCAAAATTCTGGAGGTTTTTTATTTCCATTTGTTAGATTATTTTCATGTTTTGTGGTGGTGTGAATTTTTAAAATAATTTGGTGTTTTCTAAAATCTGCAAACAAATGTAGACTAAATTCTTTGTATGTTTAAAATAAGTCTTGGCAATTTAGATCTTGATAATATTCTCTTTATTGTTTTACGTTTTATTGTCTAACCATCACATTTAGTTGATCTTTGGAAGTTTGGTAGAAATTTGGTCATTTGTAAAACAATTCCCATTTGCTTTAATATGTATTTGTTACATAAACACAGCCTTTGCAAAGAATTTTCATTTATTAATAAAGCAGATAGTATAATTTGCATATCACTGCTTAACACTACATTTTGCTTTGTAATTTTTGCCTTGATGATTACTAACTATTGCAACACCTAGGGTCATTTTTCAAAAAACTCATATTCCATTTCCAGTAGTCTGGCTTTTGACACAACTTGCTCATGTAGGTTTACTGGTCATGCCAAAGTAAAGGTTTCTCACACTTTCGTAAATTATCACAGTCCTATAATTCCTTGTTTAAGAATTACTCACTTCTAATTATGCCCATTAACATTGATGAATCAAAGAGGAAGACAAAATCTTTTGAAAAACAGATGTGTACATTATGCAATAGAAAACAATGCACCTATTCAAGGAAGAAACACAAATTTCCATTAAACAAATTAGAGCCAATAAGGAGCAACCTTAAAATGAATGTTATTCTTTTGTGTGACTCTATATTGTATTTATTCTTCTGAAGTGCATTAACTGAATCCACAACACTCCGTGCACTAGGAGGTGTTCAGATACTAAGGCAATGGGTCCCATTTAAAAAACCCTAGGTAGATGTTGGATATCACTGTCTTCTTAACAGCCAGTCAGGTGCTGAGAGAGTCCTCCATTTTCTGAATTATAGCATAGAATAGGCACACCAGGTCCTCCACGGCCAGTTGGTCTGGAGGAGGAAGTGCAGCACATGTAGTGGGCTGGCCTAGAGCTTTTGGAAGAGGAAAATCAGAGGTTTGGGCCACATAAACTGCAGTAGTGGTGTCTTCACAGCCTCAGAGCCTTTTGGATGCCTTTGCCTCTGTTCCACAACTTGAACATTTGTTACACACTGCTGAGTCATTGGCCACTCTGAGCTCCCATTCTTCTCTAACTGCCAGAGTCCATCTGTTGTCAGCCTCACTCCAGCTGTACCACCACACGGCTTTCCCTTTCTCCTCCCTTCTGTGTCTCCTCCGTTGCCTCCTCACAAAATCTTAATTATATTTAGATTAACCTTTTAAAACAAAGCCATTTTGTGTACATGTACTGAATAGCCAAGTAAACGGCTAACTTGGTATGCGTAACCTCTGTGCTTTGTTCCATTACCTACTCTGTGCTGTTTGTCTTCCTTTATAACATCACAACTTTATTAAGGCCTTGATTCTCCAAGGATATCTGAAGGAACAGATGCTTCCTCCGAGGCAGAATTTCAGTGAAGTCAATGAAAAATGTTTGCAGATCTCTGTATGGAGTCAGAACTTGGGATTGTAAAGGGTTCTGTAAACATCCATCATTGATTGACTTCACTGAGACTTTGCATGAGAGAAACAGAGCATAAGACTATAAACTGAGTGGGGCAGGGACTTACTCCTTTCAAAGTCTGTAAAACAATTATCATGCTATAGGAGCTATCCAAATAATAGTAACCAAATGCAGCTTTCAGATGTACAAATTAAGCCCCTGTTGCATTATTTTGTTGCTAATAATATCCTCTCTACAGCTCTTGTGAAAGTGAATCCGCATTGTCTGGTGAGAATCGTAGAAATGTAGGGCTGGAAGGGACCTCAAGAAGTCATCAAGTTCAGTCTCCTGCACTGTGGCAGGACCAGATTAACCTAGACCAAATCTGACAGGTTTTCGTCCAACTTGTTTTTATAAGCTTCCTATGATGGGCACTCCATGACCTCCCTTGATGTTTGATTTCTAACTCAGGAAAAACTCCACTGTAGCTGTCCCAACCATCCTGTTCTGGCCTGACACAAACTGCATGTAAACTGCAGAAAATGCAGAGAATAAAAGAGACCCAAACAGCTAGAGGGATGGCTGACTCATTTCAGTTACTTGCTGTTATGTAGCCAGCTTACTAAGTAAACCTGGCAGACTGCTCCCCAAAGACTTATGTTTTTACTTTGCCTGATTAACCATGAGGCCTATTATCATTTTACTAGTGCCTGCTATTCTACTGGTGTATGTATCCAGTAGACAAATCATAAAACATGACATAATGCAGATATTGCAATTTAGCACTCGAGGTTTCTAGTCTAAAACATCACTTAAGAATCATGTAGACCAGGGCACGCAGCCCATCAGGAAAAAACCTTGGAGGGCTAGAACTGTTTACCTGCAGCAGGATTATGGCTCCTACTGGCTGCTGTTCACTATCCCCCGGCCACTGGGGGCTGCGGGAAGTGGTGGCCTGGCCTGCATCACTTCTCCCAGATGCTGCAGGTAAACAAACTATCCTGGCTCACCAGGGGCTTACACTGATGGGCCATGTGCAAAAGATTGCTGATTCCTGATGTAGACTTTCACCACATTTTTTAAAAATTAAAAGGGGCTTATAATTAGTATCTCCTTCACAGAGAGAAGTTGTGTTGAAGATATTGTACATAATAACTGTCCTAGAAGACAATACATCACTCATTTCTGTAAGGTAGAGGAGTTATACAAACAAAGAGAAAGGGTAACGAAGCTCAAACTCTGACATAAATTTATTAGAGAGAGAATAACTGATGCTAAAAAGGGTGCTATTCTCCCCACATGGGAGAAATGTAATTCTCAAAGGGGCAGATGATGATGTCCAAGGAGAATTATTTCTACTGCATTAATGAGGTACTTAAAAGATTATCCCGAGAATCTCAAAAATCTTACACCAGTTCCCTTTTTAAATGTCTATTTCCATTATTTTTCTCCCTCTAAATGGTTGCTTTGTTGTTGCAAGGAGCAGAAAGTTTTAGAGTGAATATCTTTGAGTAAAAATAGATTCTTCAGGGACTGCTGGGGTGGATCACAAAGAAATATAGAGCCATTTTTAGTTAAAGTGAGTCAAATATGTGTCTGAAGCTAGTGATTTATTTTTTATGTAATGCTGTTTTTGACAGCTCTATAACTATGGAGTGTTTAAAAGTCATTTTTAAAGAATAAAATTTTCATTTTGTAGAGGAATCAGAGGGCCAAGAGGACATAATGTAAATTTAATTCTTAAGAATGGGAACTTGTTTTCTTGTACATTTTTTGGAGACTGGATATTGACTCAGCCAGGAGCCATATATCAAAGCTTAATTGGTATTGCACTTTTCAAAGGATGATGTTGATATTGCAGCAGGATCCTCCATCCTTCAAGAAAAACATATGCAATATCCTGACAATACTCCCAGTCAAGAGTTGAGAGAAATCAAAGAAGAGAGTGGCTCCAGAAAACATATCTATGTTTTAATATGGGCCAAGTGCATTCTGGGTAAGAGCCTTAGGAGTTTATTAATTGTATCTATACATCTCTTTACTGACTACAGCTGATAGTGTCTCACTATAAACATGTGCAATGTAATGTTCTCAGAGTGCTTTACAAACTTCTAGTTTACCCTCATGTAACCTCTCAGATGTACATAAAAATGATTATCCATATTTTATTAAGGAGAATACTGAGGCACAGAGTGGTTGATACTCCTATTTAGATAGTACCTCGAAGTTATTCTGTCAGTGGCAGGTATTTCTCAAAGACCCCTGAGAGATGCCAGAAGGTGCAGTAGACATTGGAAGATCCAAACATGGTACTAGCTATAGTATGTAACCTATGACTTAAATTAGCTTCTATACCAGATGATTGGATAATAGCTAGTGTACCACCAATGTTTAAAAAAGGTTCCAGAGATGATCCTGGCAGTTACAGACCAGTAAGCCTAACTTTAGTACAAGGCTAATTGGTTAAAATTGTAGTAAAGAACAGAATTATCAGACACATAGATGAACACAATATGCTGGGGAAGAGTCAACACAGCTTTTGTAATGGGAAATCATGCCTCACCAATCTATTAGAATTCTCTGAGGTTGACAACAAAAATGTGGACAAGGGTCATCCTGTGGATATAGTGTACTTGTACTTTGAGAAAGCCCTTGACAAGATCCCTCACCAAAGGCTTTTAAGCAAATTAAGCAGTCATAGGGTAAGAGGGAAGATCTTCTAATGGATCAGTAACTGGTTAAAGACAGGAAACAGAGTAGGAATAAATAGTCAGTTTTCAGAACAGAGAGAGAAAAATAGCAGCGTCCCCCAGGGATCTGTACTGGGACCCATGTTGTACAACACATTTGTAAATGATCTGGAAAACGGGTAAAAAGTGAGGTGGCAAAATTTGCAGATGATACAAAATTACTCAAGATAATTAAATCCAAAGGAGAGTCTAAAGAATTACAAAGGGATCTCACAAAACTGAGTGATAGGGCAACAAAATGGCAGATGAAATTCAATATTAATAAATGCAAAGTAATGCACACTAGAAAACACAATCCCAACTGTACATACATAATAATGGGGTCTAAATTAGCTGTTACCACTCAAGAAAAAGAGCTTGGAGTCATTGTGGATAGCTCTTTGAAAACATATGTTCGATGTGCAGTGGCTGTCAAAAAAAGTGAACAGAATGTTAGGAACCTTTAGGAAAGGAATAGATAATAAGACAGTAAATATCATAATGCCACTATATAAGTCCATGGTACACCCACACGTTGAATACTGAATGAAGTTCTGGTTGCCCCACCTCAAAAAGATATATTAGAATTGGAAACAGGGCAACACAAACGATTAGGGGTATGAAGCAGCTTCCATATGAGGAGAAATTAAAAAGTCTGGGACTGTTCAGTTTAGAAAAAGAGACGACTAAGAGGAGTTATGGTACACTTCTATAAACATAAGAATGGTGTGGAGAATGTGAATAAGGAAGTGTTATTTATCCTTTCACATAACACAAGAACCAGGGGTCACCCAATGAAATTAACAGGCAGCAGATTTAAAACAGACATAAGAAAGTACTTTGTCCCATAACACACAGTCAGTCTGTGAATCTTGTTGCCAGGGGACATTGTGAAGGCCAAAGGCATTTCTGAGTTTAAAAAAGAATTAGATAATTTCATGGGGAATATGTCCATCAATAGCTATTAGCCAAGATGGTCAGGGACACAATCCCATGCTCTGGGTGTCCCTAAGACTCTGACTGCCAGAAGCTGGGACTTAATGACAGGAGATGGATCACTTGATAATTCCCCTGATCTGTTCATTCCCATTGAAGTGTCTAGCACTGGACTAGATGGACCATTGGTCTGACCCAGAAAGACCATTCTTATGTTCTAAGCTAACTTGGCAAATGTGATGTTACGCTAATCAAGTGGTTCTGGGGAGACCCATTAGCACAGAGGTTCTCAGACTTCCAAGAGCCGTGACCCTTTTTTTAGAAGCAGCTTCTTGGTGTGACCCATGTATGTTCGCCAAAAAGCCGTCGAATGGATTACTTCCACATTCTGCGGCTTTTCGGCGGACATGACGAGTGCTCCCGTCAGGACTCGGTATGTCCGCCGAAAACCCGCCGAATGCAGAAGTAATCAATTCGGAGGCTTCTTGGCGGCCACAGGGACTCACGACCCCTCGGGAGGTGCCCGGAGACCCCCCCCCTTGAGGGGTCGCGACCCCCACTTTGAAAACCGCTGCATTAGTACCATAGTTGTTGTTGAACCTGATGTCATGGTCTGAAAATGAAGAATAATGTGGACAGATGAAAAACTTCCTTGCATAATTAAACAAGAAATACACTTTCTTTTCGGAGGGTATTCTAATTTGACTATGCTTTTTGTACATTTCATTTGGTAGTGGGATATTTCTTCCCAACTTCCTTCATGCTCTCTTTGTTGCTGGCACAACATGGGATGGATCCATGGATTTGTTGCTCATTAGATTCCTTGACTGATCACCAAAGTGAACTTGATGAGTTTGTTTAATTATTGCACTATGTTATTAGAAATCTCTTGTGGATTTGACTGAGTAAGGCCTGCAGATTTAGTGCCTCCTACAGGCTTGTGTTTTGTAAAGGGACAGGACCTGGACTTTCAAATTCCTGCTCTTGTGACTGAACTGCTTGCTCAGCTCTCTCTCTTTTTCTCTACCTGCTCTTTTTTCTCTCTTTTGAGTGCATCATTCTTCAAGGATAGGTTCTCTGTAAGTGAGTGATTTCCTTGTTTAACCCTCTTTGGAATATCTAGTGGTAGGTTTATTAGCCACCACTAATTTCAACACTACAAAAACCTAATTTATCAGGCGGGTTCTGGCTCATGAGCAAATTAATCAAATTTCTTGGTTCATGTACATGTTAAACAGGATCCTTTACCTCATGGTATTTCCTGTGCAACTGTGTCATAGCTCAGTTCCCTAGTATTGTATTTAGTACAGTCTATCTAATTAGTGCAGTACGTGATATTCATGTTACTGAAAGCTAATTTGAACATTGGGACTGTCCATTTGGACAGTTGGACTTTATTGTTAACACTTTCAGGAAAGCATATGCCAGTTTTGTGTCATATACTGGAAAATATATAAATATTGGTTGATGTGATTTGGTATATGTTAATAATGACACTTTGCACTTTAAGCACTGGAAGCCACTAGAACCTATATTAGAACTTCCACCAGTGGAACTGAATTGTGGCATTACATATATGCATGTGTGTGGTTTTGTTTTGTTTCTTTTGTTAAAACCCTTTAGTGCAGACACTGCTTTATGCACTAGCCAGTGAGTAGTGTACATTATTGTATGGGAGTATTCTATAATAGCTTAATTAGAAGTTGTCTATATTTTATGTGGGGTGACTGTGCCTTTAACTAGAAAAGGAACAAACATTTGCTATGTTACAGGATTTCATAGTTAAGACTGTAGCTGAAGATGAAGTCGGTAGTATGTAAACATTTTCTAACAACTATGAAAACTGCAGTTATTGAGTAACGCATAGGTAGTTTTGCTTTAAGTGGTATATTAGTCACAGTATAACAATATTAAAATTTGAGGGCATTTGGATAATTATAATTTTTAAATTTTTAGGCTTTTTTTTGTAATTTGACTACATATCATTTGAAAAGAAATTTTATCTTGCTATTTTTATGCAGAGCTTTTTTTAATGAGTATGTATTACTAAACAGTTCTGTCTCTCCATTCAGGCCTCTGGCTACTTATTTCCATCTTCCTCTTTTCCCTCTTTGAAGCAGATTGCCCCCCTGATGAGCTGCAAATGGCAAGATGATTATGAGAGCCTGACTGAATGAAAACACATATTTTTGCCTCCATCTGAAAAGTGGTAAGAAGGAGAGAGATACAAAATTACACTTCTTCTTTAAATGTAATCTTTTCTTTGTCAATTGCCATTTTTTCTGCTTTCTAACTCTAAAATAGAAACCTACCCAGACTTGTTTTCTCTATTGGGTATTGCAAGTTGAAAGGTCTGTTATGCTTACACAACATATGAAAGCGTAGTTGTAGCAATGGTAGGCATACCAATGCTAGCTTTAATCTAGGTAGCATGGGTAACAATTAATAGTGAAGATGTGATGACATAGGCTTGTATTTGGGCAAGCCATCTGAGTTCAAGCCCAGCGGAAGCCCAGGTATGTATTTCAGTTGCTAGCACAATCTGAAGCCTGTCATGACACATCTTCACTATTGTTACCATTATTAGATAAAAGCTGGCATGGGAATTGTGACATTTCAACCCATAATGCTTTATGGAAATATGCTTGTGAATGTATATAACCCTTCTGCCCATCATAGTTGGCAGCAACAAGGGCCAGGTTCAGTATCTAGGGGTTCCGTTCCAATAACACAATGCAAAACTGGCTCGAGCCCCCACCGAGTGACCTGGGACAAATACATACAACCCCCTCTGGGCACCTCTAAGAGGCAATACTTCCCCTATCACAGCACAGAATTGGAGTGTAGCAAAAGCCTTTTAATAACAGAGAGAAAAAAATGCAGCATTATGTTGGGGAAACACCACAAACAGGATTAATAACACAAACCATGAAACAGAAGACCCACTCCCCAAGCAGATTGGGCTGTGTCCTTTCCCTCGGGTTCTTGAGTCCAGAAACCCACAAGTCACTTCTCCCACAGTTTCTGTCCTTGGTCAATGCTGCTCTCCCCCACTCGCAGAGTTCAAAAGTTCATCTTCAGAGTCTACCCCACGGCCTAGGCAGAAGGGGTGGGGGTATGGAGCACCTTATGTGCTCCATTCCTCATGTTGATGGCCACTTGCCACACCTCTCTGCTGCTCATGTCGATGGCCAATTTCCACACCTTTCCACAGGATTCTGCTGCGATCTTCACCACAAGCTGTTCCTCTCTGCCAGCAGTTCTGCTAGCCACTCCTCTCCAGTAGCCGCTCACCAATATATCTTCAGGCCCTCCCACTACATAGCACAGCTTTCAGTAATTTCAGCTGGTATTAGGGAAGCCTCAGTGCTGGGGCACCACTGGTCTGAAGTAGGTCTAACACTTAGACCTAGGTATCAATGACTGCAACTCTATAGCATGTATCCAGACTCCTAATAGAATCAAAATTAGCTCTGTTGTTACACTGTGGAGAGAGGAGTGGGAGAAAATGGTGTTTAGGGCCCTCAAAAGGGGCCCATACTACCAAGTACAAACACCTCTCCCCAACCTCTCTCTCAATTCACTGCATTTTTGAACCTAGGTCCCTTGCCTAGAGAGTGCTACTTAGTTGAGGGCGAGTCCTTCTGTCATAAAAGGCCAAATACAGTTCCATTGTCTTTGATTCACATAGCCAGGATAACAACACTTTAGTCTTTCTGCCCCAATAACAAAGATGCTGGGATCCCACAGCAGCCAAAGTGCCCATTTGGACAAGCAATCCTATCATGCTAAGCGTGGTGGGTCTCCAGTCTCCAATCACCTTTTCCGTTCTCTATCTGGTCATATCTTGCAGTCTATAGATCTATACTGCACCAATGACCCAAGGATCTAATCTCTCATCTACAGCCCATGTAATCTGCCAGGTCCCATATAGATTTGGTGTATAGTGTGGGTGTAACTCTAAGCATTATTACTAGCAATGTAAGCTGCAGTTGCAGCAGAGTGCAGACATTTTTAGCATCATGCCAGTTAGTCTTGCTCCTGAGGCCTCCTTCATCCTAGTCTCCTAGGAGCCTGTGAAAGTTCTCGGGGTACCCAGGACTGTGAGTTATCTTGTTACTCTCCTGCCTCCAGCATGAAAGAGACTAGTTTGTGCTTAATTAGCTCCCTGACACCACCAATCGGTTAGTCACCCAAGAGCTATCCACTGAACGCTTACAAAAATACCAGGTCTGCTGTCTCCATGGGAACAGTATACACACCAGTTTGGAAGACTAAACTTAGCATCACAGCACTTAGATATATTTACAGTGAGAAGAAGGATAAGTTTATTACCAAAGATTTAAGAGGCAGTGAGTAAGGATACAGGAAACAAATGTTACATATAAAATAAAACCATAGCATGCTTTCTAGAAACTAAACATAACAGGCTAACCTTCTATCTAAGGAAGTCTCATCTCACCCAAAGCACTTCTGTAGTGCTTTTAAGGCTGGTTGTGATACTTTTTTCATGAATGTTAAATACACTGCACTTTTAGTTCTTAGGTGCAGGATGATGGGGTGTCTACTTTGTTCCCCAAATATAATCCAGCAAATCTTTGAAGTGTATCTTATGATAAGGTTATTTTTTGTTGCCTGTGAGTTTTGAATTTCTTACAATTCTTCAGCTGCATTCAGCTTAGATGGGTTCCTCCTGCGGGGATTCTGCACCTAAATAAATAAATAAATAAATGTACACTGAAAAATTAAAAACTCTGTGCACAATACTTTAAAATTCTGCAAAATTCTGCAGGTCTTATATGTATGTTTATTTATTTATAAATAAATGTGGAGGCTTCAGCATGGCAGCAGGAGGACAGGCCTCTGGTTGCGTGAAGGTAGGAGATAAAACAGCAGCCTCTCCACCCCCAGGACACAGACTCAGTGGTGACACAACACAAGGGCTGTGCCTGCCCTGGAAATACCCTGAGACCCTGCCCCTCTGTGCCAGGTGCACCAGGTAGGAGGAAGGCAGACTCAACCAGACAGGATTAAAGTCTGGAGGAGCTCAGTGTAGGGGGATCCAGGTGTGGAGTGAGAAGGTTCTGTGTGGAACAATGTGGATTCAGTTGGGGGTCTAGGTGTAGGGGGATCTGGATGCACAGAGGCTCGTTGTGGGGATTTCAGGTGCAGGGGCAATTGGACTCTACAGGAGCTTCCAGGTGAAGGTGGTCAGAGCTCAGTAGGGGGTTTGGATGTGAGGGAGGGTCTGAGTTCTGGGGGAGTGGGGCTTGTGGGGTGGGGGTCTGGGTGCAGCTAGTTGGGGGTCAGTGGGGTGGGGGTCAGGATGTCAGGGCTCACAGTGGTACAGCAGGGTGGAGCTCAACAGGATAGGGGTTTAAATGCAGGGAGATCAGTAGAGGGTGATTTGGGTGCAGAGGAGGGGGTCTGGAGGCTGGGGGTCTAGTTGCAGGGAGACTCCAGACGCAGGGATTGAGATTCAGTGGGGCGGGGTTCAGATATGGAGGGCTGTGGATGGGGTCTGGGTATACAGGGTGTGGTTTGGTGGGGGTGGGGAGAGGGTCCATGTATGGGAGGTCTGGATGCACAGGTGCTGGGCGGATGGGTGAGTAACTCCTCACACAGTGATCTCTCCCCTTGTGGCTAAGGAGCGATAAGGGCAGGAAGCAGGGGTGGATGCGGAGCTTCCTGCAGCCATGGGGAGGTATATGGGGATGGGTCTGACACAGTCCCATCTACTCCTTGCAAGGGAAGAGGAAGCCCCATTCTCTCCCGCCTCTAGCTCACGCAGCCCTGTGGTGATTTACCTGTTTTCCGACTGCTCTGGGTACCTGACATGATGTACCTGTGCAGCCAGGGAGGGGTGCAAGAAGGCTCTTGCAGCCTCCCTTTGCATCCTTGTCAAAAAGTCATTTTTCTCTGGGGAAGTAAATAAATCTGCCAGGAATATGAATTCTGCGCATGTGCAGTGGTGCAAAATTTCCCCAAAAATAATGGGTGATAGGAGACAAACTGTCAAAGAGAAAATACTTAATTTACCTTTTAACAGAGGGCCAGGTGAATAAAAATCCATTGTTTGACAGAAAACCTGTTTGTCAACTCTGCCTTGATATAGACTGTAAAACATATTTTCTGTGTGTATATACATGACTTTATATACAGTATTTGTACATACATTTCATAACACAATTAATGACCATTGTGACCTCGGCTTTTATTTAAGACATCACATGGCATTTTTTGCTGAACTAGAATGTGCATACCAGAATCAGGACATTTCTGTAATACCCTTGTCAGCTGGTATTAAACAGAGCCTAGTTCAGAACCCACTGAAGCCAGTAGAAGTCCTTCAGTTAACTTCTTCTATAGGTTTTGAAACATATTGCTCCTCCATGTGTTTGCTATGTATACTGCTCTGGTGCAGGACAAACACTCTCTCTGGCTACAAGGAATGATTTAGCCCATTGTATCTTAACTATCATGAGCTCATCATTTCAAAACTAAATTTGATGAAAGGAACAGCATTTTCAAATCAGTGAAGCACAATAAAAGTGCCCAAAACAAATCAACTGGTTTAATCTCCAGTGTCCCACCACAATTTTTGGTAGAATTGGTTAAATAGCCCTAACAGCAATAAAGCATTTGGGGCCCAAGTTTGTTTCATCTGGGAGTTTGTGGCCAGGCAGACACCTAAAAAGAAATAAAAACCTTTATGTTTGCCTAAAACCTCATGGGCTAGCAAGCCTCAGAGCCCAGGACACAGGCTTGTACTACAGGTCTAAATATAGTAGCGTAGGCATTCCCCACTTGGACTGGCTGGAGCCTGGGCTCTGAAACCTGGCACAGAGGATGGGTGTCAGACCTTGGGCTCCATTCTGAATGGGAATGTCTACACTGCTGTTTTTAGCCTTGTATCGTGATCCCATGAATCTGAGTCAGTTGATCCAGACTCTGAGACTTGCTGCTCTGGGGTTTTTTTTCTGGGCGGTGTAGATGTACCCTTGGAGATGTGTATATACCATTACCGTGTAGGGATGGGAATGGCTTCACACAAATGTAATATCAGTCTGACAATTAGGAGCAAGAGAGCTTAACAAGGCTGGGATGACTAAATACTTCATGAAATGCTACAGAGGGTCTGCTGTCTCTGCTGCCAGAGGCAAATTGTCTTCCACAAACAGCCCAGTAAAAATGTCACACCTGGGGATACTTTCTAGTTCATTTCACTTTTGACAGAGCAAAATTGTTTTAAATGGTTTTGTGTCTTATCTTCTTCCAGAACTCCCCAGTAGTTCTGAAATGTTTGTGTTTTATGGTTTCCACAATCTTTTTGACTAGCTAAAATAATACACCTGTCCCTACGCAGTGAGCAAAATGTCCTTTTCCCCATAACTTTCATGATTTCATTAGATTAAATAAGCTTTTTCGTAAGAGCAATTATGTTTCTTTTTGATGATGAAGCATTCAATTGTTTCTAAGATTCTTCTCTACGAATATAATTTTAACAATGATATATTCCATTTGATCCAACTCAGAAATGATAATTCAGTTATTTATTTCTGTCAGGCTACCTCTTTAATTAAAAAAAACAACTGATGTCCTCATACATAATTCATGACATGCAGAAATTTCCTTTTACCTGAACAGTGTAGAGTTGGGCCTAATGTACAGTATTGCTCACCAGAAGCTTATGAAATAGAATGGGTGTTGGAGGTCATAAATATGATGGAATATTTTGCCTATGAGGTTTATTTGTAAACTGCTAGCCATCAGTGTAGGATGCATATTGCTGAAGAAGATTGCTGAGATCTTTCTAGAGGTGATATTTTTTTGTAGAAGTGATGGATGAACAGCTTCTTCAGTATGGCTAAGTAATGGTATCCAAATGGCTACCCATGAATCATCTCAGGGTGAACAGTTCAATCCCTGTTCTTCACTATTTGAAATGGAGGTGGTGGTTCTGGGAAAGACTGTTAACAAGGGAAAAGTCATGGTGTGCCATAGTGGAGAAGCACAGAGGAATGATTGATTAGTGCCTTACTGATGTGTTGCTGGGTAAATTCTCACAGACTTGTAGGTGGGCCAAAAGCATTTCTAGTTTGGTAAACTGTATTTATTCAAAGATATGTAGAATTAATGTGGTCATGAAAACTGGTGTATTTTTACTGTCAAACTCAATCTAACTTCAATTCCCCTACTTTTGATTTGTAATGTCTCTCCAGTGCTATTACTATGGCCTCTTCCTTCTTCATGGCCACCTTGGTTCCCAATCAACCTGACTCCCCTCCTTTTGATGCACACTGTATGATGACTGATCTGACTAATACTGCATTTGATTCCATGTAGATTAATTAACGGTCCTGGATCCATGGTCTGCTCCCTCAGGCCATTCTGTTCTGCTCCACTTTACATCCCACATGCTTCTTCTTTCTGAGACATGATGGCAGAATTTTTTTTTAAACTTTTTCTGCCTCACTTCTCCAGTATTTCAGTAATTACTTTCATAGCATTTTCTGCAGGTTGATTTTCAGCAGTCTTTAGAGCTGAGAAGATTTTTATATAGCTATAGATAATGTGTGTTTCTGTTCTCTCCACTCACCCCTCCAAACACACATCCCCCAACCATACCAGTATGTGAAAACTCCAGATGGGAACAGGGAGCATATATCTGTCTGTGACACTTGGGCTTTGCACTGTTTAGTACTTACTTAGGTGAAACTGATGTCAGAGACTCAGTAATAAACTAGTGACAAGAAAGGGAGAAGAAGGTTCTCAGTCAATCTGACAGTTTGTCTTGATGATGCAGGTCATAAGGAGCATATTTGCAGCAACTTGTGACACATCATGCTGGGTCAGTAGTATAAAAGCAAATATTTTATAGCATATTGAGAGATGAAGGGGAAGAAGCAGAAGCTATAGTGTCTGTACCAAAGGAATCTTGCAAGTTAAAGTAATGCTTTAGCAAATAGGATAACTCAAGGACAGAGACTAGGAGCCAGCTACAGGAAAATGGACAAGAAGCCCACTGAACCCTCAAGTCTGTTGAACATAAGAGATATAACATATACACTAAAGAGAATAAAATGTAAAAAGTCAATTGTTGGGTACCTGACCTAATTTTATTTGCTATGTGATGGATAGGAATCACCCTGGGCCAAAATCTTAAACAATAGGGAGGCTATTAAAGTTAAGCTCCTAAGTCCATTTTTAGGCTCCTAAATAAATGATGTGGTTTTCAAAAGCACCCAGTAACTTCCAGTGACTTCAAAATAATGTTTTCCATGCGGACTCTTGGGTATACAGAACTTTTGATCCTGGCCTTAGCCATATTATAAAGACACTCTACATCAGTAGTGGGCAACCTGCAGGCCACAGGCCACAGGCCACATGCGGCCCATCAGGGTAATCTAATTGCAGGCTATGAGACATTTTGCTGAAGTTGACCCTCTACAGAGGAGCTGTGGGAAACCCACAGCTGCTTTAGATATTTCCAAAAGATGTGGGCATTTATTTTGTGAATGAGTGCTTCTGAAAACATGCCCCGGTACATCTTCAAGTTGAAAGTGTATCTTAATAAATAGTGAATGCAAAGCAATGTGAATGAATAAAATCTACACAAAAGAAGGTGACTTAAAGGACCAGTTTTTCTAAAGTGTTCTGCCCCCAGCAGCTCCCAGTGTTCTCGATTGTTAGGCCTTTTAGGTGCCTATATTAAGTGAAAACAGTGCAGCTACTGGTGCTTCATTTACTGAGCACTTAAATGAAGTTACCTGGCCACTTCATTTAGGTGCTCAGATGGGAACATTTGGGTACAACATTTTTCTGAAAATCTGGCCTCAAAAGTATTCTTAAAGGAAAGCTTCAGCATGATTTTGAATAGAAGCTGTTCATGCAAAAACAGTGGATCTTGAAACTACCATTACAAGTTCCTCACTCTCCAGCCTGGCCAGGACTGGATTAATACAGGGGCTTTAGGGGCCACAGCCCAGGGCCTCAGGCTAAGGCGGGGCCCCACCTGGGCTGTGGGCCTGATGGGGCCTACTGCTTCTTTTCATCTGGCTCATGGCAAGTCTCCACACCATGAACCGAACCCCAGTCCCTGAGCCTTAAGCCCCTTACCCCCCGGGGCTGTAGCCATGAGCACTGGCTCACTGATGTGCCCCTGAGGCCCCTAGGTGAGGTCAGGGAATCTTTGTGTGCTGTCCCTATCTGTAGTGCCGGCTCCGCAAATACCATTGGCCAGGTAACATGGCCAATGGGAGTTGCAGGGGCAGTGCCTGTGGGCAAGGGCAGCGTGCACCATGCAGAGCTGCCTGGCCCCTCTGCGTAGGGGCCAGACATGCCGGCCACCTCGGGGAGCAGAACAGTACGGAACTAGTGTTATGCTTATAAGAAGTGCATGGACTCTTTTTTAAAGGGGATAAGGCAATATACTGTTTACTGAGAGTACAATTTAAGCATTAAAATGAGCATATGCTTCCATTCACACACACACACAAATACATACACCCTTCCCGCCTCACCCCCTACCCCCGAAAAAAAAAAAGTTCTGCAGGTGGATTTTATAGTTACTAGTCCTTAGTGTTGCTTGTTCAGTTCCAGTGGCCAGCTGAAACTGCCCATGAGGGAGGGAAGCTGGACCTCTGTCGAACGCGTTCTGATGTTGATACAGAACGAACCCAAAGTCCTATGGCAATACACCCTTCTTTTATAGTAATAAGTTTGCATACAAGTCTTTGGACCTTGTTATGTCACATCAGAGACGATAATCATGAAGTAGTCAGGGTTGTTCCCAGTCAGCATTATTTGGGTTGTTACTGGGATGTTCCGCAGCTGTTTCTTATCTTGTCCCTCTGGCTCCACTCTTTATCTTGTCCTTGGGTGTATGCCTTTGCTTTAGGGTCATCAATCTGCCATCCAGTGATTCTGATAATAAAGTGCCTCTCAACATCTTAATTCCCTTCTTGACCATTCAACCCGGTTGTCTTTTCTCAGTTAATTACCATACATTCTTCGCTCACATGCCAAACAGAGAATAAGGCAATAATTACAGCCACAAAACTTCTATCCTTCTAAGAACAGTCATTAACACAGTCAGCAAAGAATAAACTCAAAACAATTTCTTCTTACTAATTCAAGGCTACAATTCCTTCTTACTAACTCAAAGCTAGCAAAATTGAGTATAAAGCAAAATAAGCAAAATGGAGTACAATTTACTTGAGACAATTTTTTCCCATTAGGCTTTTGGCCTACACTAGGACAGGCAGGGATCCTGCTTCGCCCTGCTGCATTGCTGACCAGGAGCCACCCGAGGTAAGCGCCTCTTGGCTGGAGCCTGTACCCCGCACCCTCTCCTGCACCCCAACCCCCTGTCCCATCCCTGTCCTCTCTACAGAGCCCACTCCTCTATCTGGAGGTAGACCCCCTCCTGCACCTCAATCCCCTGCCCCCACCCTCAGCCCACTCCCCTATTTCAAACCCCCAGGGGGCCCACAACATCTAATAGCCTCAGGCCCACAGGAGAGCTAATCTGCCCCTGAGTGTGACTTGAATATTCATAGCTTGATTTTCAAAGATATTGAGCACCTCTATGTCCCACTGATTTCAGTGGGACTTGTGTATGCTGGGTCACTTTGAAAATCAGACCATCAAAAGCTGATGTAATTCTATAGAGAAGTATAATATTTCCTTCATCTCCCTTTCTGTTCATACTAATGGTCTGTTTGTTTGCAGTGAGATAGATTGCTCTGCAGAACTTGCATAGACCCAGGTCATAGAAACTATAAATGGAAGAGACCCCTGAAATTATCTCCCTGAAAACATAGGATATATTTTCCAGATGGACTATGTTTTAAATGGTGACAGGTTTAAGATTAGCAGCCTTGTTAGTCTGTATCCATAAATAAGACGAGGAAGACTTTGTAGCACCTTAGAGACTAACCAGTTTATTTCAGCATAAGCTTTCTCCAATGCGAAACAGGAACTGGAATTAGTTTTCAAATTGGACACAATAAACCAAGGACTAAATAGAACTTGCGAATGGTTTTCTCATTACACTAATAGATTGCATTTCCCTAGTTAATTTACCTTCAATACTTGTTATCTCCTGTCAGACACAGAGATCCATTTCAAAAGGTATTTTTTTCTCCTGCTGATAATGGCCCATCCAAATTAAACAGCTTCTTAGAATTGGTATGTTAATGTACAACCTTTTTTTTTTTTTTTTTGCTTTCTGTGTATATAAATACATCTTTCTTCTGTTTCATTCTATGCATCCGATGAAGTGGGCTATAGCCCACGAAACCTTATGCTGAAATAAACTGGTTAGTCGCTAAGGTGCTACAAATTCTTCCTCATCTTATTTATGTTTTAAATGTTAAACTGAGGCTTTTCTTAAATATATACCAAATTGCATGAACTGATCCAAATCTTTAAACTAATCTTACTTTTAAACTCCTAATCCATTTATTACAAAATGTTAGCAAGCCTTTAATATTTTCAGCAATTTTTGGTCCTTTCATACCTGTGAGCATTTCATTCCAAATCATAGCATGCCAAACAGAAAAGTCAAGGTAACTCTTGTTTGTTTGTTGTACAATGGAATATTTGTTGTTGTTGATGTCCTACACTCACTGACTGTATTGTCTCCTAAAGACAAGTTTATGTTGATCTGCCATTGTCAGTTAAACATCCCCTTATCATTTTTCTCAGATATTTGTCTAGGTATTTTTAAACTATTCAAGCTGTGGATTTGTTGACTCTTTCAGGTCATTCCTACCAAAAGAGATAAGAACATTTATTAAGTGTGCACATGCAATGGTATTGGGGAAAAAGTAGATGGAGAGTGTTTGTTTGTCTATCTTATCTTTATTCATGAAGCCCTTGAGGGTGATGGAAAAGGGTACCAGGAATCCATGCAGGCTGTTGACTCATAGGGACACATTTAACTTTGTTCGTCCTGGTTGCCTTAGCTAATGTACATATATAGGCTAAGCCTTGTATGTTGCTTATTCTGCATTTTTAATGCTATCAAAAGTGTTTACTTTTGTATGCTATTGGCTGAGGTAAGATTGGTACTGTTGTATCTCCACTAAACACTGCATTCATTGCTGTGACGTGGTAGTTCCCTGAATTATATTAGTACTGAATAGGCACAGCTGGAGCACAGCAGTATCTGATATTTTTCAGTGCTGCCAAAGTCTGTGGTCCAGAACTAAAGGCCCCCTTTGAATTGCTCATTATAAAATATATTAACCGGTGAGCTGTAGGCATGCATAGGTAGAAAAATTTAATCAAACCAGCATGGCCAACTCTTGTGATTTTAATGTGAGTTTCACAGTACTTAATGTTTTTCTTAAAAGCCGTAGCTGTTGGAATCAAGAGAGTACATGAGAATCTCACCTTTCATTTTTAAAATGTATGTTTCCAACTCTCATGGTTGTGGAGAAAAGTTTGAGAACATAAAGCAAGTAGAACCCCAAGGGCTCAGAAACCTGAAGGGAAATAAAAGATCCCACAATTTATAATTTAAAAACTAATCTCATGATTTGTAAGACAGTCTAATTAGTTTTGAATGCTGGTCTCATGTTTTGAGTGTTTGGCATTAGCAATACTGCAAATATTTGTTTTCACATATCTTGTTACAGCTATAGCATATTTTTGGAATTCCACCAGAGTCACGTGTCTGCTTGAAATGTGGGCATCTATATAATACCTTATGATAGTTAAACCTGTAGTCATTGGTAGAGTTATAATATGTCCTGGGTTTCCCAGACATGTCCTCTTTTTTGGTTGTCTGTGGCCAACTCCGCATAACAGGAAGTTGTTAGAGAAACCCTGAAAAGTCACTAGATGTCGCTATGGAACCTACATGAGGAAACATTTCAGACAGTTGCAATAAGAAGAGTCCATCTCACCTGAGGGGAATATCTCTCCCGTCATTGAGCGAGGGACACCCAGAACAACACCAGAGTGAGGGAGTATCTCCCCCTGGGGAAGGGAAAGGGTGAGCTGGGACAGAGTCTGAGGTGGGCAGGGCAAGGTCCATGTGAGGGAGTCTTCTCCCCTAACCTGCCATCCCTCACTGGAGGAGAAATACCTCACACAAACTCAGCCCTGCTTCCAGACTCTGACCCAGATCCCTCCTGCCCACAGTGGGAGAGACTCTCCACTCCAATGTTGTCCTCGACCCCCTCAGTTGTCCTCACTGAGAGGAGAGATATTGCCCTCATGTGAGATGGGCAGTTCTTACTGCATCTCTGAGAGAGTATCCCTGGGGAGAGGGGTTCTCACTCACTGGAAGGTTGTGGTCGTGGTGCCAGCAAGGCATTGGTTCTCCTATGGCTTGGGAGGCAGTAGCTGAGACACCATATTATCATAGACTATTAGGGCTGGAAGAGACCTCAGGAGGTCATATAGTCCAACCCCTTGCTCAAAGCAGGACCAAACCCAACTAAATCATCCCAGCCAGGGCTTTGTCAAACTGGGCTTTAAAACCTCTAAGGATGTAGATTCCACCACCTCCCTACATAACCCATTCCAGTTCTTTACCACCCTCCTAGTGAAATAGTTTTTCCTAATATAAAACCTAGACTTCCCCCACTGCAACTTGAGACTATTGCTCCTTGTTCTGTCATCTATCACCACAGAGAACATCCTAACTCCATCCTCTTTGGAACCCCCCTTCCATGTAGTTGAAGGTTGCTAGCAAATTCCCCCTCATTCTTCTCTTCTGAAGACTAAATAACCCCAGTTCCCTCAGCCTCTCCTCATAAGCCATGTGCCCCAGACCTCTAATCATTTTTGTTGCCTTCTGCTGGATGTTCTCCAATTTGTTCACCTCCTTTCTGTAGTGGGGGCCCCAAAACTGGACACAATACTCCAGGTGTGGCCCCACCAGTGCTGAATAGAAGGGAATAATCGTTTCCCTTGATCTGCTGGCAGTGCTCCTACTAATGCAGCCCAATATGCTGTTAGCCTTCGTGGCAACAAGGGTACACTGTGGACTCAGATCCACTTCTTGTCCACTGTAATCCTCAGGTCTTTTTCTGCAGAACTCCTGCTTAGCCTGTCGGCCCCCAGCCTATAGCAGTGCATGAGATTTTTTCCTTCCTAAGTGCAGGACTCTGCACTTCTCCTTATTGAACTGCATCAGATTTCTTTTGGTTCAATCCTCCAATTTCTTTAGGTCACCCTGGATCCTATCCCTACCCTCCAGCATATCTACCTCTCCCCCCAGCTTAGTGTCATCCATGAACTTGCTGAGGGTGCAGTCCATCCCATCATCCAGATCATTAATGAAGATGTTGAACAAAATCGGCCCCAGGACTGAACCCTGTGGAACTCTGCTTGATACTGGCTGACAACTAGACAAGGAGCCATTGAGCACTACCTGTTGAGCCCGATGATCTAGCCAGCTTTCTATCCACCTTATAGTCCATTCACCCAATCCATACTTTTTAACTTGCTGGCCAGAATACTGCTCCAAGATTTTTCCAGGGTCTGAGGTGAGGCTGACCAATCTGTAGTTCCCTGGATTCTCCTTCGTCTCTTTTTTAAAGATGGGAACTATATTTGCCTTTTCCCAGTCCTCCGGGACCTCCCCCAATCACCTTTTCCTTCAACAGGGAGGATGGATGAGAACACGACTTGTGCCTCAAACTTCTTTATCCTTCTTCTCAGAGCCACATAGTCTCCATTGACCCACTCAAGGACATCCAAGGCAATCTCCTCTGCTCTGGCTTTATTATGCCTACTTGGCCAAACAGCCTCCCACCCTAGCCTCCTCCCTCCCCTCCGATCGCAGCTTTCCCAGGCCTGACAAGGGGAGCACCGAGCTATTCATCCACTGTAGGGTGCATCAATTCTGGGCCCAGCTGCACCTGCGGATCAACATTTTGGCGGCCATAGCTCAGACCTCCCTGAGCTCAGTGGGTTTGCTGGTCCAGAGACTGTTTCCCGCTCCACAGCTCAGGGTTGAGGGCCGCCAGCAACAAATTGGTGGCTTCTTTCTCTGACTAACATTGTAATCGGCAGTGAAAGCTGGTAGACTTGTCACTGTTTGCTTTGACACATATTTCCTCGCTAGGGAAATCAAAAAGTCGTTAAATCTAGTGACTAAATTGCTAAATTGGCAACACTGCCTCTGGGTGGATTTTTGAAATAAGAGTTAAAGTCTGGGGTTTTTGCAGAGCAGATGTTGCAGCTCAGAAAGAGCCCCGATTAGTCTGCTTCCTCATTGGTCCCTTTCTTGCATCTGCAGTGGTTGGTCCATTCCCTTGCAGCCCCGGTTCACAGCCCTGGTTCCCAGCTCTAGGAGGGGGTCCCACAGGGAGGAGAAATGCTGACTGATGATTGGCACCGTGTCTTGGGCTAGCTGCCCTGCCACCATGACAGGGAGTTACACTTCCTCCCATCCCTAGTGAGTACCCCTGCTGAAGGTGCCACCTCCAGCACCACCCAGGTACCCCTCCCAGTATATATGCGCCCCTCCCACACTCCCCAGGTATCCTCTCCAGCATCACCAATTGTACCCCCTCTAGCTCACCCCTCCCTTTCTTCCCCAGCTCCACTTTTGCTTTTTTGGAAACCTAAAATATGGTAATTCTAGTCATTGGAAGCTGGACCTGTGAATGAGGGCAGACATTGGTCCTATGTGTATATGTAACAGTGACAGACGCTACTTGTCTGTGGGTGGGATCAAACCTGGGACCTGAGTGTATGAGCCTCTACTGCACGAGCTGAAAGCCAACTGGCTGTTAGCTAAAGGTTGTAGAGCAAGCTCATTAATTTCTGTCTCTGTCTCTGTTTCTGTCTCAGTGCCACTAGATGGGACAGAACACCACATTCAGGAGGGTGAAGGTAGGATGACAAGACAGCAAGTGTGAAAAATCAGAACGGGGATAGGGGGTAATATGAGCCTATATAAGAAAAAGACCCCAAAATCAGGACTGTCCCTATAAAATCAGGACATCTGGTCACCCTAGGTGAAGGAAGTTTGGAACTGGCTTTTCACATGATCAATCATTGTGCTATAGATTTTGAGTTCCCATCCCCTTTGGCTCTGCCTTTTTAATGTAAATTTGAAACTGACAGCTTAGTATTCTCAGCTCAGTCCATTATGGATGCTAGTTTACAGAACTAGATAACGTGGTCAAGGTTGAAGAATTTACCACCAGGACACTGGCGCTGGTATTGCGTAAAGCCTTAATTTCTGTACTCTTCTGCTGTGCAGTTTGGTTCATCTAAATAAGAGTGAGATAATTGACAGTGTTCTATGGAAGCATTTCCACGGACTGCTGTCTTCTATCTGTAATATTAAATGTATACACTGTGATGGAGTCAGACCAGAAGGGTATAGGAGAGTGCTGGAAGGCAGGTATATCAGCCTCAGGATGTGTAGGTCCCTGTTCCCTGGATAGCCAAACAAAGGCTACTCCAGGCCAATCCAGAAGCTTCTAGAAAGGAGTAGAAACAGCTAGCCTAATTGGGACACCTGAAGCCAATCAGGCACTGGCTGAAACCAGATAAAAACCTCCCAGTTAGTCAGGTGGGATGTGGGTGTCAGGAGCTGTGGAAGGAAGTTATGCTGTTGGTGAGACTGAGTGTTGGACAACATATCATACAGAAGGAAGGAGGCCCTGAGGTAAGGGTGAAGTGGAGTTTGAAGAAGCGGAGACTGCTGTGGGGAAGTAGCCCAGGGAATTGTATTGTGTTTTGTGCCTAAAAGGTCAGCCATCTTAGCTGATACTATTAGGGTCCCTGGGCTGGAGTCTGGAGTAGAGGGCGGGCCCGGGCTCCCCCCTTTCTGTCTCCCCTAATTAGTTACTGAGAAAGGGAGGTCACTCTGGGGCCTGGATGAGTTTCTGAGGCCTCTAAATCTGCCAGGAAGCGCAGGACCCACAAATACAGACTCGGAACTTTGTCACAACACACATACGCTGTATTATCTCTCTGTATAATATAGCATGCATATTATATAGGGAATGCATTAGGAAATCCACAGAAATTTTCTATTTTGGTGGTACTGTTACTCTGTATGTGGTGTGTGTGTGCATGCAGTACATATACACAATGTGGAGGTGATATCCATATAATAAATTTCAGTCACATGATAAATTCATTTATCATACAGCTTTGACTGCCTCACCTGCTTTCACTGGAGTCAGCAGTATGATCACAATAGCTCTACCTGATTTAGGCTGAGTTTAATGCTGGGTAATTTTAGCTGCTAATAAAACCTCAAACAAAAAAATCGTACCATTTTGAGATTGAGTGTGCGTGCGTATATGTGTGATGAGTCAACACAGGATAAAATCCTAGTCTATTCACATCTCCCAAAACAGCATTAAAACAAACCAAACAGTTAAACTGTGCGGAGTATTGCCAATCTCAAAACCACGAGTAAGGCCCCAAAAGAGCATGAAACTAGCTTAAAAATAAATACATTTTGGTTTTTATTTTTCTTATTTGTCTCATTATCAGACTGTTAGTATTTATATGTTCAAGATTCTCTCTACAACAATTGAAAAAAATAAAGCTGAGATTCTTACATAATCATTGAACTCCATCCCAAGTATCATGAGGCTAATGTGAGAGCTGGCAACACTGCTTAATGAACTTTCCAGGTGTGTTCCTTTTGGGAGTTAATGTGTTAAATATACATTGGTTGTGGTCAGAAATCCAATAAAATCTTAAATGAACCAAACTATACCATCGAATCTCTATGGATAGCAATTCCATGCTCAAATAATAAGAATATATCAGTAGGGATATATTACTGACCACCTGAGCAAGATGGTGATAGCGTCTGTGAAATGCTCATGGAGATTACAGCGCCTATTAAAATAAAAATCTCAATAATAATGGGGGATTTCAACTATCCCCATATTTACTGGGTACATATAACCTCAGGATGGGATGCAGAGATAAAGTTTCTTGACATCTTAAATTACTGCTTCTTGGAGCAGCTGGTTCTAGAACCCACAAGAGGAGAGGCAATTCTTGATTTAGTCCTAAGTGGAGCACAGGAGCTGGTCCAAGAGGTGAATATAGCTGAGCCGCTTGGTAATAGTGACCATAAAATAATTAAATTTAACTTCCCTGCAGCAGAGAAAACACCACTTCGGCCAAGCACTGTAGCATTTAATTTTAGAAACAGGAATTACACAAAAATGAGGAAATTAGTTAAATAGAACTTAAAATGTACAGCACTAAAGGTAAAATCCCTGCAAGCTCCATGGAAACTTTTTAAAGACACCATAACAGAGGCTCAACTTAAATGTATACCCCAAATTAAAAAAAAACATAAGAGAAACAAAAAAGTGCCACCATGGCTAGACAACAAAGTAAAGGAAGTAGTGAGAGGCACAAAGACATCCTTTAAAGTTAAATTCTAGTGAGGAAAATAGAAAGGAGCATAAATTCTGGAAAATAAAGTGTAAAAATATAATTGGGAAGGCCTAAAAAGAATTTGAAGAACCACTAGCCAAAGAATCAAAAAGTATAGTAATTTTTTTTATATACATCAGAAGCAGGAAGCCTGCTAAGCAACCAGTAGGGCCACTGGACAATAAAGATGCTAAAGGAGCACTTAAGGATGATAAGGCCAGGGTGGAGAAACTAACTGAATTCTTTGCATCTGTCTTCATGGTTGAGCATGTGAGGGAGATTCTCAAACCTGAGCCATTCTTTTTAGGTGACAAATCTGAGGAACTGTCCCAGATTGAGATGTCATTGGAGGAGGTTTTGGAACAAATTGATAAACTAAACAGTAGTAAGTCACCAGGACCAGATGGTATTCACTCAAGAGTTCTGAAAGAACTCAAATGTGAAATTGCAGGAGTACTAACTGAAGTGTGTAGCCTATCATTTAAATCATTTTCTGTACCAAATGACTGGAGGATACCTAACGTGATGCTGATTTTTAAAAAGGGCTCCAGAGGTGACCCCGGCAGTTACAGGCAGGGAAGCCTGACTTCAGTACCGGGCAAAGTGGTTGAAACTATAGTAAAGAATAAAGAACAAAATTGTCAGACACATAGATGAACATAATTTGTTGGGGAAAAGTCAACGTGGTTTTTGTAAAGGGCAATCATGCCTCACCAATCTACTAGAATTTTTTGAGGGGGTTAACAAGCATGTGGACAAAGGGGATCCAGTGGATATAGTGTATTTAGGTTTACAGAAAGCCTTCGATATGGTTCTTCACCAAAGGCTCTTAAGCAAAGTAAGCTGTCATGGGATAAGAGGGAAGATTTTCTCATGGATTGGTAACTAGTTAAAAGACAGGAAACAAAGGGTAGGAATAAATTATCAGATATCAGAATGGAGAGAGGTAAATAGAGGTGTCCCCCAGGGGTCTGTACTAGGCTCAGTCCTATTCAACATATTAATAAATGATCTGGAAAAAGGGGTAAACAGTGAGGTGGCAAAATTTTCAGATGATACAAAACTACTCAAGATAGTTAAGTCCCAGGCAGACAGCAAAGAGCTAGAAAAGGATCTCTCAAAACGGGGTGACTGGGTAACTAAATGCAGATGTAATTCAATGTTGATAAATGCAAAGTAATGCACATTGGAAAACATCATTCCAACTATACATATAAAATGATGGGGTCTAACTTAGCTGTTACCACTTAAGAAAAAGATCTTGGAGTCATTGTGGATAGTTCTCTGAAAACATCCACTCAATGTGCAGCAGCAGTCAAAAAAGCGCACAGAATGTTGGGAATCATTAAGACAGGGATAGATAATAAGACAGAGAACATCATATTGCCTCTATATAAATCCATGGTATGCCGACATCTTGAATACTGTGTATGAGGAGAAATTAATAAGATTGGGATTTTTCAGCTTGGAAAAGAGACGATGAAGGGGGGATATGATTGAGGTCTATAAAAGCATGACTGGTATGGAGAAAGTAAATAAGGAAGTGTTATTTACTCTTTGTCATAACACAAGAACTAGAGGTCACCAAATGAAATTAATAGGCAACGGGTTTAAAACAAACAAAATTAAGTATTTCTTTGCACAATGCACAATCAGCCTTGGAACTTCTTGCCAGAAAATGTAGTGAAGGTCAAGACTATAACAGGCTTCAAAAAAGAACTAGATCAATTCATGGAGGGTAGATCAATCAATGGCTATTAGCCAGGATGGGCAGGGATGGTGTCTGTACCCTCTGTTTGCCAGAAGCTGGTAGTGGGTGACAAGGAATGGATCACTAGATGATAACCTGTTCTGTTCATTCTCTCTGGGGCACCTGGGATTAGCCACTGTCAGAAGACCTGATACTGGGCTACATTGACCTTTGGTCTGCCCCAATATGGCTGTTCTTTGATTGAGCTACTTCAACTATGAATGTAATCAGTCTTGATTTGACTATGAAGGAAACCAGGATCATCTTTCTTTCTCCATTTTTTTCTCTTTATTTTTTGTTATCTGTTGTATCACTGAAAGCTTTTAGCTGGAATTTGCATTGACTTGTTTCATGCACATTCCTAAAATACCCTGCAAGTATCTGCTCCTCTAGGTATAAGAACCAAAGCTTTTCTTATGCTTACTGCATCTCAATCTGTTTCTAATGTAAAATTACTGAAAAAAGTCAATTTCTAATTAACAACAAAGAAACAAGATCAATAAATGTTTACATGTATTAGGTTTACATCACACTTCACCCAAACTTTAGCATTTTGATGCTGAATCCTTAATAGCTGCCATTCTTGAGCAATTCAGCATGTTTTAAGTAGTAATTCAATGTAATGAGTTGGGTAATTCAAATAAGAGGTAAGTGGATCAACCAGGGAAACAAGTAAGCATTTTTAATTGTCATTTGAAGTGTTTACAAGACTGTGATGGATAAGAGGGCTATGACAGCAAATGTAAGAAATATATTTATTAACATATAAAAAAGAGAGACACAAAATGGTATTTAAAAATAAAACAAATTGCCTCCCAAATATATCCTGAAGCCAATATTACCATTAGTTATTGTCACAGGCTTTCTGTAAAATGTATGAGGTTTTTCACATTGCAGGACGATAACTGTAAAAGACACATGACAAATAGCTTTGTGAAGAGCATGTTACTTGTATATGGAAGTGCTAACTATTACATATTAATGGAGTAATTTATCAGTAGATAATTAGCACAATACACGCCTGGAGTGACAGCCAGATGTTTGTGATACACCCACCAACAGATTTTGTATGTAAGGGAAAAAGAAGTGAATCATCATGGGGAGAAAAATAGCTTCAAAAATTAACTAATTAAAAGCAAACTCATGTACCAAGGCCAAGGCACAAAACAAGATTAGACTATCTAGGGACATAAAGGGAATAATAAAACAATTTACAAATACATTAGAAGCAAGAGGAAGACCAAGGACAGAGCAGGCCCATTACTCAATGAAGAAGGAAATACAATGATAGAAAACACAGGAATGGCCAAAGTGTTAAATGTCTCTTTTGTTTCAGTTTTCATCAGAAAGGTTAGCAGTAATTGGTATAGTAACATACTAAATATCAGTATAAATAGGATAGGATATGAGACCAAACTGGGGAAAGAACTAATTAAGAATTACTTGGGGTTTGTCTACAATGCTGCAGCTGCATGTTGTAGTGCAATGCTGCAGCTGCATGTTGCATAACTGCATATCCGAGTAGCTATGTCAATGGGAGAAGCCCTCCCATTGACATAGTGCTTCTACACTGGGACTTTGGTCAGCATAACTGTGTCGCACAGTGGTGTGAATTTTCCATACCCCAGAGCAATGTAGTTATACCAACATAGATTTGTATTGTAGACCATGGCTTAAACAAGTTAGATGGCTTCAAGTCAGCAAGGCCTGATGAAAAAAATCCTATAATACTTCAGGAACTGGCTGAAGAGATCTCTGAATCATTAGCAATTATGTTTGAGAAATCATGGAAGATGGGAGAGGAACACTGGAAAAGGGAAATGTAGCTAAGTATAAAAAGGGGAATGAAGAATCAGCCCAGATCTTACATCATTCTCCAGTTATGAACATATAAAGAGGTTTAGATGCGTGGTCAAGGAGACCACTTTTCCTTTGATACTTCTATTACCTTTTCCAGCTCCACCCATCCACCACAGTTTCTCCTGCTCCCTCAGGATCCCTGTTCTTTGTCACCCCTCTCTTCTATATCTCCAAATGGATACACTGACTGAGTCTCCCTTCTTGGACAGACGTTTCCTCCTTGTTTTCCCTTCTCTTCCCCCATTCACTTCTCCTTCTTCTTTTCCTATCCCTTACCCCTGGACTGACTCCTTTTCTTTTTTCTGTTCTCTCCTCTCCTCTTTCCTCTCTCTCTCTCTCTCTTCTTTTCTTTTCTCTTTTCTTCCTTACAGTGTCACTTCTACATCAGACTTTCTGTGGCTGCTGGGCCTGGATTCAAGGGACTAAATCCTAAAATAACCACTACCAGATTCAAATCTGGATTGAGAGGGCTGTAACTGACTGAATGTAGTAGGGGATGGAGGTAAATAATATCTGTTGGTGACTGGAAGGAACCTAATGTGACTTTGTATCACATTAGTGTTACAGGTTAAAAGTATTCAGCTAGGCAAAAGCTTTTTTGCTTCTGTAGGGTTATTGTATTTTGCTAGTATCTCTTTTCTCTGACCTTGCTTTCAAATGCTATGTTCTATTCTCACACAGATTGCTGATTTTTGGCCTGTGCCTTTATCTTAAATTACTTCTGTATTTGCTTAAAGAATGTGCTGTATTCACACTCTGTTAGAATATTGTAGCTGTTAAGAATTGCTACTCATTTGAATGATAAATTGTTTTAAGACAAATGCTGACCCAGAGGTCATGGACCCTTGGTTTATGTAACTGCTTGCCATTACGCATGCCTCTGGGACCTACTTTGCTTTTCACCCCTCCTCTTTACCTTATAAATCTCTGATGATGCCTTGAATAAACTGAACATCACATCACCCCTCCCTAGCCGGGATGAGTTGTAATGTTTCCCTTTGATCAAAGCTGTTTGGGTTTATTATTTATGGTCTCTGGCTGTTTGTGAGCTTTTTACCTTCAACTCCACTCTGCTTGGGGTTTCAGGTAAGGGTGAGACGCGCATTTTGATTTTCCCCTAACATTAGTCTCTTTCTTCCCATCACATTCTGGGGTGCAGTTCAGGCCAGTCAGAGATTGTGTCACTGTTTGTATTATAACCCTGAATGTCCCCAAATAGTTCTGCTACTGATGGGTCCCTGTCTGGGACACATACAGAACCAGCATGGACTCTGTGTTCTGTATGTGGTGCAGTTCTGATTCGACCATTTTGAATCCAGCAGTTGGCCAGCAGTTATCACAGACACACTCTTGTCTTGACCAGACTTGGCTAATGTTAGCAGATGACCCCAACACACCCCCAGTCCCAAACCCCTCTGCTGTGCAATGTCCAACCCTCTCCTGCAACGTTCCCCTGTTGTCTTGATAGTCCTGTTTAAAGCTTATATGTAAATTGAGGTAAACCCACATTCCTTTGTTCGGGATATACCTGTTTACCACCCCCCTCTGACATGCCTGGTATAAAACACACTTTAGTCATAATATCAGTATATATCCATAATTCTTAATACACACTGGATACATATATCACACAAGAATATTTTTGATCAGTGAGTTATGAAATTTCAAATGCTACCTCATCAGGAATATTTTATACAAAGAGTATTACAATACAGTGTAGGTGTCAATACCTGGGTGCTTTGGCTCACACTTCCTCATCAGCAGATTGGCTGAAGGCAAAATGAACTAAATAATGAATGCCCCATAGAAGACATAACAATTATGGTTGATGCCAGTAAAGAGTTTGACCAAGAATATCACCACCACTCAGGAACAAAAAAATAGTGTAGGCCATCCTCTTTAAGTGAATAAGTTGTTTAACAGGAAGAAAAGCTTGTGGAAAGAGAAGCTACTGCAATAAAATTAAAAAATCTACTCAGAGGTGAATTCTGAGTTAAATTACCTTCAAATATTCTTCTACATACTTTTAGATGAACAAAAGGTGGTAAAGTCAGCAAACCTTTTATTTATTACTTCTGATGTGCAATTGCATTAGCCAGGCACAGGAGAGCTCATGCTATTAAGTCTACAGATTCAGAACCTAATCCGCACAGGGTTATGCTGCTATGCAGTCAATAGATGTAACCCCTTGAGGTGAATATATTTTTTTAATTCCCATCCTATGAGATAGATCAAAGTAAAAACAGCTACAGTTTTATCTGGTCTTACTTTGAACTGCAAAACAAACTGTAGCTTCTCTTACACCACCTGCTATTATTCATCTGGGGTTATCAAATGTATATATTAAAACAATGTAGTCATAGACATATAATACTGCATTTTAAAATAGAAAAAGTATTCCTGTATTTGATGTGTCAGTTGAACATCTGCCTGATAATTACTTATTCACAAATATTCAGCTTGGGTATTTGGTGTCTATATCTGTGCTGGTATAGGGGGAAAGAGAGGGAGGATGCAGGTAGGGTGGTCTTTGCTTAGTGCACAGGATTTGGAACCAGGGGATTAAATTCTATTTCCTGCTCTGTAACAGACTTTTTGTGTGACCTTGGGGCAAGTAATCTTACTTTTCTGTCCTTCATTTTCTCTGTCTGTGACATTTGCAGATTCACCTGTTTGTAGAAGGTGTTGAGAACCGTTACTGGAAACACTCTAAGGTACTGGAAACTATGAGGTGTCTAGAGGTGTGTTTGAGAGGTAACCCTGGCTCCACTCTGTATGCAGGGAGTGTGGGGAGAGTGCCTGGGCTGCAATGGCAGGTCCCCAGGTAGCAAGAAGGTGTGACCAAGATGCTGAGAGACAGGTGCTCAAGGGGAATGAGTACTTCAGGGAGCACCTTAGGGAGCATTTCATGGTAGTCAGGTTCCATTGGCAGGGGTTGCTCCAGGGAGTGTCACTGGCTGGTGCTGAACTCCTTTGGGCCAGAGGCAAGACTATGTTGGGGTAGAGCTCGGAGCTGTGCCACTCACCATGCCTGGGGAGTATACAGATGTGCAGAGTCTGTCTGGCTCTGGGAGCAGGGCAGGGAGGGCTTCCAGGAAGCCAGCCAATGCCCTAGCTCCTACAGCCCAGACAGCCAGGGGCCCAAGTGGACTGAGTGGCTCCCATCAGCTTCAGATCTGCCAGCTCCTGGCAGAAGGTGAAAGTCTTCAAACTGTGGGGTGCATCCCACTAAAGAGATGTGTCACAAAGTTTTAAAACCTCTATGCTAACTGGGAGGCAGAAGTATGGGGGGCATGCGACTCTGTTGGCTCTGCTACGGCTCTGTTGGTGATGATGGACTTTTGAAATGTGCTCCTGTTCAAATAACCTTAAAAGACAGTGCTGAACCATATAGAATAACACCTAGCTGCAGATTTATGCAAGTTCAGAGGACATCATTACCTGTGTAACTGGTTGGGATCACAGAAACCCCCTTAAGAGCTGCCACCCGATGTGGCAAGGCTACTCCTGCCTCTGTTTTCCTGCCCAAACAGCTTGGGACCTCAGTACCCTGCCAGGTCTGAGCCATGTCCCCCAACAGCTATGGGCTTGCCTGGAAACAGGCAGAAGTATTCTTGCCTTTGGCACTCAGATGCTCAACTCCCAATGGGGTCAAACCCTGAATAAATTTGTTTTACCCTGTATAAAGCTTAGAGAGGGCAAACTCATAGATTGTTCACCCTCTATAACAATGATAGAGAGATATGCACAGCTGTTTGCCGCCCCCCCAGGTACCAATAGGATTTATGGGGGGGGTGCCTATAAATATATGTATGACATTACTGGAATATGGTTTTGCTACATATGCCATGTAACATGATCTGCTGGATCTGTTCATCCTATTTGTATGTATGTGTCTGTTTTGTATTCAAAGTTTTGAATATTGGCTGTGCTTGGTTAGTTGTAAATAGACTTTGGAAAGTAGTTGAGCAGCTCTCTGAGGAAAGACTATTCTCAAGTGAATCCCAATCAAGAACCAATCAAGCTAACAATGAATTTTGTAGACACCCGTCCACACCCGATCTTCCCCAGGAATGTGGCCTGGCTGGTAATGGGGTCTGGCTCAAACATGTGAGTGGACCATGTGCTCTGAAACTCCATTCTACAACTGGATCCTACACAGGAAGGAGGAAGGGGTCTTCACCCACAAGAGGATGTCTATATAAACCCTGGGGAGACTCCTCCATGTTGTCTTCAGCTGGCTCAAAGAACAGCCTCTCCACCCCGCAAGGAGATCTGAAGGAAGCTGGAACAGAGAACAGTGACTGCAGGGGGTGTGTGAGTAACACCTGGACCCACACTAATAGGGACATTAGTCTGAAAGAAGAAATTCATTGAAAAAGCTGAGGGTGAGGCTTTTTACTGTATTAGTGTTAGATCTGCTTTTTCTATTTTATTTCATTTGGTAATTTACTTTGTTCGGTCTGTTTCTACTTGGAACCGCTTAAATCCTACTTCCTGTCTTTATTAAAATCACTTTTTACTTATTAATTAACCTGGAGTACGTGTTGATACTGAGGGGAGGGGCGGGGAACAGCTGTGCATATCTCTCTATCATTGTTATAGAGGGTGAATCATCTATGAGTTTGCCCTCTATAAGGGTAAAACAGATTTATTCATAGTTTGACCCTACTGGGAGTTGAGCATCTGAGTGCCAAGGGCAGGAATACTTCATACCTGTTTCCAGGCAAGCCCATAGCTGTTGGGGGACTTGGCTCAGACCTGGCAGGGTACTGAGGTCCCAAGCTGTTTGGGCAGGAAAACAGAGGCAGGAATAGCCTTGGCATATCGGGTGGCAGCTCCTAAGGGGGTTTCTGTGATCCCAACCCATCACAATAACCATTCACACAACTTTTCTGTCTCATTTTCAGGTTTCTATGCCACCTGCCACTGGTACAGAATCTGAAGGTTATGACGACTTGATAATGCAGACTGACATTTTAGAGTCACATTGCCTTGATTTTTATTACCAGAGTTCTGTGTGTTTGAGTATGTATCTGCATTTCTGTTTGGGCAAACCAAACTTCCCACTGTATTTTTGAAATGAGTTGTACCTTCTATATGAATGTAATCTAAACATGTTTTAATAACTATCCATTTTGGATTTAAGGGGATTATTGATTTTAATATAGGATATAAAAGTTACAGTTGCTACAATATAAGAGAGTAGGAATAGGATGACCTTTTAAGATTATAACCTTAAACTAGTCTAAAACCTACAGAAGCTAGGCAATTATGTAGCTGGACTTTGCTTTTCTATTGCCTTTCTTTGAATCCCAGAGCTGAATGTCATTGTTCACATTCAGTTCAATCATTTTAAGCCCATGTTTGATAGAACAGATTCCCCAGCTATGGCATGTTGTTATTTTAATCAAACTTACCTTCAGATTGTGGGCCTGGTGAACTTTAAGAACAGTATTGTTTAAACTTTAAACAAAGTGTTCTAGGACGGTAGGTTCCAGTAATTTCTTTTTCATTGCTCAGAGATATGCAGACATGAAGATAGCACTATTTCTTCCTTTTTCTGCAACATGCTACCCACCTACAAAATCTATAAAATTAAAATGTATAGTTGGCAGGGCATGAGCTGAAGATGAAAAATAAACATGAAGAAGTTGCATTGCTTTCAGTGGGCCTGATTCTCCATTGCCCTGGTCCATGTGTAGTCATCTACATTTGTGCAGCATGGATGTAAAATGCTTATTAGGTCAAAATCCTGTGCTAATACTAGTGTTTCACACCCATCTTTCTAAGGTTACATAAGAGGTGCAATGCAAGGGAGAATGAGGCTCAGAATCTCAGAATGGAATGTTTTTTATTCAGGGCAATACACTGTGTGTTGGAAGGAAATTGCCCAGTTCCTTGTAAATAAATATATTTGCTCAGTTACTATTTATTTGTATTACCACGGTAGAGTGGGGAACAGAGAGCACTTGCTGGACAAATGACGAACAATGCTTATTTGCACAGAAAGCTGATTTTAATGTAGCTGTCACTTATTTTTTATAGTGATAAGATCAGCTCGTTGTTCAGTCCTGAAATTCCGGAAAGCACAATATTTGGGACATTTCTCAGCCTGATCAACCCAGTGAGTGCCAAGGGTAGTCATCATCTTTCAAGATTGGGCCATTAGTTTGTTGTGCCCCAAATACCTATTACCTGTGTTCCATCTTGAACAGTAATTCTCAACCTTTCTCATAATGTCATACCATGTATCCTCCTTCCATAATTTCAGGCTCTCCCCTGCATATAATTATGTAGAAGGGGAGGGTGGGCACAATAGCTTAGTTCTATTTAGGATCCCTAAATTGAGAAGCCACGTTCTAGAATGATTCAAAGGTAAGTTGGTTATTCACTCAGTGTCCCAGTGGTTGCATTAAAACCGAATGTTTAAACATAATTGAAGGCTAGGAAACAGCTGACAGTTTTTTAGCATGAAAAACTTGTCATCAATTCACTTACTGTCTGTGAGAGAACTCAGCATCCAAGGAGAATGTTAATGGTTTGAGCGTGGTGGTCTCTGGAATGAGGAGAAGTCTGACTCAGAAACTAAAACATTACTGTAAAGCAGATAACTGAGAGAACAGTGGTAATCTTGACAAATGCTGATGAAGAATTTAGCCCGTTTTTACATACAAATAGACAAATCTTTTAAAAAGCTAATAAATACATGGCAAGGATAGACCTGCTGATAAATGATGCAGAGACTTTGGAGAAAGGTACATCAGACTAATGTGTGTGCTGTTCAACATATGGAATTAAAGAGAGTCACAAAGTCAAGTATGTGTAACATTAAATATGAATGATAAGGATGAAGACGAGACTAAGTGAAAGTCAAGTCTGTGTCATTTCACACAAGGCAGAGGCATTTTCTCAGAACTTTGGTAGAAAAAAGGGCAGTGTAATGGGCAGACAGGGTATTTCATATAATATGGGGGCCAATGTAAATAACAAAACATCTTTTGTCTGCGCTCTTTTCAGAAAATCATTAACGCAACTTTTGATTGTGAACATCTAGATCATTGTGAGCACTACTGCAATTTGCCTCAGAAAATGAAAGGCAGAGAACAAAGAGCAGTGTGAGTCACAAAGGGATGACAGTGGAGCGCCAGATAATGAGGAATATGTGGCCAAATACAGATATGTGTTAGATCATTTAAAGGATAATAGATGAGAAAGATAGTTCAGTGCAGATAAATGTAGAATAAAGATGACTTTGATGAACCTTTGTCACACTAGACTGTGCATGTCACAAAACAGAGATTTCAATAAAAAGGAAGAGTCCAAAAGCTCTGTGCTCTGCTAATGAATGATGAAGAGCAGAGAGACAAATCTCCATATATAGAATGCTGATGATAACAATGAGGCTTAATCCAGTGTCTTGTGAGGTGGATAGGGTGCTTAAAATCTCAGGAGCAAAAGAAAATTAGAGGAATCCAAAAGATAAAAGCTTTTAATCATTTAATTAATTAATTCAGTTTAGAAATGATGAATATGAAATTGAATGTGACAGACAGACAGACACACACGCAAGCCAATGCTTTTATTACTCTAGTTATTTGATGCCCAAATAACTTACATAAATATAATTGAATGGGATCCTAAAAGAATTTCCCTCAATTCTCTACTAGCAGCACCAACTTTGGGAAGTAGCAGTATGTCTCCACATGCAGCTGTGAGGCAGATGTCACTAAACGTATATTATCCTAGAGTTGTCTGAGAGATTGGAGAGATAACATGTTTATGGGCAAATTTTCCCATAGCAGATGGAGGTGGTGCAAGGGAGTGAGGCAGAGCCTACTGTGCCAGGGTGAGATGGGCCATCCTGTCAATGCAGGGCAGGATGGCGCAAGGAGAAGCATCTGGAAGGGGCCCACATTGCTGCTGCTTTTCAAAGGAGTAGAATGCACCCTCTGCCAGTATGCTCTGCACACTGCACCATAAGCACTAGCCTGCTGGGGAGAGGAGCTCTGGTCATGCGCCTTGCCGGCAGACAATGAAATGTCTTTTACATTGGAGCTGTGTTGCAAGGCGAGGATCAACTGTGCTGGTGTCTGTTGTAATCAGCTGATTACAACAGACACCTAAATCCCAGATCTTAAAACAGTTGAACCAATATTTTCTTCAAGTAGGAGGGTGGAATCTTGCCCCTCCACAACACCCAGGCCTTCTCAGAGGTCCTGAAAGGCCTGGGCCTCTTCCAGCTTTTGAGGCCACTAGCCATATTAAAAATAAAAAATGACGACACATGATCTAATCTTGTGCTGTCAAAATGGATACATTTTTATTAATATTTATGAACATTTTAAACTCTTTAATATGACAAAATCAATCTAAGTTAAGAAAAAAATGTCTTTTACCAAATCACACCTCTTATATCCTTAAATTTGCAGCTCTAAGCTGAGACAATGTGTCACATTTTGGTCTGATAGGGATGCGCATAAAAACAAGTCACGACACTTATCAAATGGCAAAAAATTAATAAGTGTCTTAATTTGAGGCCCCCTTTGAGCTTGAGGCCCAGGTCAAATAGCCCCTCTGCCCCCTCCCCTCTGATTGGCGCTGCATGCACCTTATATTTAGGTTTGGAAGGATTAGATTTTTATCGGTAAATGTCCAGTTCACCGTACACACACGCACAAACCAATGAAAAAATATTTCCATTGACAATAATTGAAATGTACAGACCGGCAAACAGAGACTTTATGGGCAAAATGCAGTGATTTAGACTATTAAATTCAGGGCTGGCCTTACCGTGAGGTGAACTAAGGTGGCTGCCTCAGGTGTCAGACTGGGGTGGGGTTTGTCACTAGGACCCAGAATGTAGAAAATTGTGTCTGCTGTTGGGGCGTATGTATTCTCTCTGCTCCAGAAGCACAGAGATGGTGGAGTGTTGTGCTGGAGGAAAGAGGGCACAAGAGATATAACAGGCAGGTAGGCGAAAAGGTGAGAGGGAATAACAGAAAGTAGCAGGAACTGCAGGGAGAGAGATGTACCTCTCTAGCACTCCCAAGAGCCTGGACTGATTAACACCAGCTTCTTAGGGAGCTTCTTGTTTCCTGCTGCTTCCCTGAATCCACTTGAGGAGAACAGGCAGTCAACTGAAGTAGTAGTAGGCAGTTAGGCCCTTAAAACACTGATATCTTCCCTCACTGAGGCCCTGCTACCAGCCTGCTTATTTGTTCCTTTCAATTCAGTGTTGAGAGCCACTATAGCTGGCACAGAACAGCAGTCATGAGTGAAAGAAGAAAACCCCTGTCTGGGGCAGCATTCAGAAAAAGAAAGAAAGCAAAGGAAGCTTTTCTATCTAGGCAGAATGGAGCTCTCCTGAGATACATAGACACAAATGTTCACAGTGAGCCTTCTGGCCCCTGTGAAGATGTGAGTGGTGAGGAGATGCCTGATCTTCCAGTTAGTCAGAGTGAAGGTGACCTGGAAACTACTGCAGCTTCCATATCTTCATCTCAGATGGATATAATCATGCACATTCCTGAAGAAAAGTGTAGATCAGAGAAGGGTGTGTTGAAGGAGCAAGAAACAGCTGCTGCTGAGTTTAGTTCCTTAAATCTAGATGATCAAGGACTGTGGACCCACTTCAGCAGTAACCTGAGGGACTTCCTTGTACTGCATGGGTCACAGCAAGTGAAAAACTTCATGTTCCCCAAAGACAATGAAAATAGAAGTTTCCATCCAACACATTACTGGTGTGAAATCCCCAATGGTGACAAAGTGGAGAGGCCAAGGCTTATGTACTCAAAAACTCAGACTACTGCGTATTGTTTTTGTTGCAAACTCTTCCGGTCTAATGTTCCAGCCACACTGGGTTCTACAGGAACAAAGGACTGGAAAAATCTGGCTAGAAATCTGGCACACGATGAGAGGCAGCAAATCACCAGAGAGCATTCCATGGGTGGAAAAAGCTTGAGATGAGAGTAAGGTCACAGGCCACCATAGATGAACATCATCAAGAGAAGATTGCATCAGAGTCTCTTTACTGGCAAAGTGTTCTGAAAAGGCTCATTGCCATTGTGAGAATGCTTGCTACCCAAAACCTAGCAGTGGGTGGCATTTCAGATCAGCTGTATGTGCCAAACAATGAAAATTTCCTTAAAATTGTGGAGCTAATGGCTGAGTTTTATGCTGTATTCCAGGAGCATCTAAGAAGAGTCACCACCCAAGAAATGTACACATAACACTACCTTGGAAAAACAATTGAAAATGAGATCACAGAGTTACTGGCAGTAAAAGTCAAACAGAAGATAGTGGCAGATCTGAAGTCAGCAAGATATTATTTTGTTATTCTGGACTACACACCTGACATCAGCCATATGGAACAAATGTCTTTAATGGTGCATTTTGTAAGAATAACAGAACCTAGTGAAAATGTCCCTGCAATGAGGACTGTCAGAGAGCATTTTCTAGAATTTATTGACATTGATGATATTACAGGAGCTGGAATGACAAGTGCACTTCTTAAAAAGTTGGGAGATACAGGAATTGTGATAGCTGACATGAGAAGTCAGGGCTACAATAATGGTGCCAACATGAGAGGAAAGAACAGAGGAGTGCAGACACGAATCCGAGAGTTAAATCCTCAAGCTTTTTTTGTCCCAGTGATGCAGCATCAGCTTCTAGTGAGGCTGCTGAATTTTTTAATGTAATTCAAAGCATCCATGTATTTTTCTCTGCAGTAACTCATTGATGGCAAATTTTGAAGCAACATATCGGGACATCCTCTCTGACACTGAAACCACTGAGTGCCATATGATGGGAAAGTGGAATGGAGGTGATAAAGCCTATCAAACACCAAATTGGGAAGATAGATGTTGCCATTATAGAGGATAATGCTATAACAGGAACTGTTTGTGGGAGAACATGGGCAGAGGGAGATGAAATCACCAGAAACATACATAACTTCAAATTTCTGTGTTGCTTAGTGTTGTGGCATGACAGACTGTTTGAAATAAATGTTGTAAGCAAGAGATTCCAAGGTGTTGATCTTGATTTATCTGAAGCAATGGAACAATTGGACAAAGCAAAGTCATCATACCTACAGTCTTACCGGTCAGATGAGGTATTTCAAAACATTCTGAAGAATGCACAGAAGCTGGCAGAGGAACTTCACACTGAAGCTATTTTTCCCACCCATTCAAGAATACACGAGTCACTGAAGAAGAAGACATTTTGAGTACAAGGCATGGTATAATCCCATAAGAGACCCCAAATAACAATTGAAAGTTGAATTCACAATACAGTCAGTTGAAGAACATTTCTCTCAGCTCAGGGAACACAGCAGTATATTTGGGATGTTGTATGATATTCCACAACTCCTCACTATACCTGAAGAAGACCTACAACAGCAATGCAGGGCACTAGAGACAGTGTTGACACATAATGACATAAGCGATATTGATGCGAGTGACTTAGGTGATGAACCGAAAGCCCTTTCAAGATACATTTCAGCAGAATCAGCTACAAAGGCTGTTCTGGAATACATGTGCACAAATAAGATGACCACCCTCTTTCCAAATGCTTTTGTTGCTCTGCACATTCCTGTAACAGTTCCTGTAACACTGGACAGTTCCTGCTCTAACACTTCCTGTAACAGTTGCCAGTTGAGAATGCAGCTTCTCCAAGCTGAAGTTAATAAAAACACATCTACACTTCACAATGACACAGAAGAGGCTGGTCAGCCTAACAACCATCTCAGTAGAGCATGAGTTAGCCCAGACTGTGGTCCTTCAGGAAGCAGTTCAAATCTTTGCAATGAAAAAGGCACGGAAAGCACCACTTTGATTATTCAAACAGATACATATGCCAGTGTTTACTATGCAGACAAGAAAAGTTATATTTGCTGCTCAGGCATTTGAAAGTTAAGTGAAACTTAAAATTTTTGAACAAGGCATTTTAAGTTGTTAGTTCTCCTTTATTGGGGTAGGTAGCAGAGAAGTACCATGAAAGTAGAACAGGAAGAAGACAAAATTGAGACCTTTCAAAATTTTGGCCCAAGAGAGGGGGTGTCATTTGAGCTTCCTGCCTCTGGTGCCAAAATGTTGTGGGCTGGCCCTGATTAAATTAGACTTGTTTCCAATGGACTAGTGAATGAAGAGCAAAAACAGATATACTTTATCAATTTAAGGATATGTACTTTGAATATTTTGACATATGATGTTGACAATTTGAGTTTTTAATGGTTTATAAAGCTTTAACTTTCTGAATTTCAGTGTGTACTGTCAGTAAATAATTATCTGACTCTCATAATTTCTTGAACTCTGGAAGTTTAAATTGATAAAAATCTGAGAATGCTTAAAAATTAACATCGATATCCACCAAAATTATGACAAAATAAAAATTGAATTCTGACAAGCCTACTTATATTTAAATAGGAACTGATCCCCCACTCTCTCTCACACACACACTACTAAAAATGTGTGCCTCCTCTCCCCCTATTTTCCAACACAATTTTCTAATCTTAAAGAATTGATGCTCAGTCTCATGCATTGTTCCCTCCTGTCATCTCTACGCTCAACATGTATATGATGCTTCTGGAAGAAATACTGAGATGATGTTATTGTTTCTACAATTGGAATGACACATTGCACTATGTCTCTGGACACTGCTAGTGTAATTGGACTACCCATTGTCTTGCTAGGGTTGGGACTTTAATGAGGCTGAACTAGCTGCAATTAAACAAAGACAAGGCTGAGACTATGCTGGTAATTTGGGAGGAACCAACAGATGGAATTGCAATGTGAACATCTGCTCCCTTCATTGGGAAGTTGTGTTGTAATGTGGGTCTACAGTCGGAGGAATTTGAAATGCTAGATTGCATAGCTTAACTTCTTACAGGACTGATTCTGATTTCAGTGGTTAGGGACTTCTGAACCATCTATAATGGCTTCAGACAATGGCCCTGCTTTTAGCAAATGCCCTCTTGTTAGAGCCTCAAACTTAATGGGGTTCCAGAGGTTACGGTACTGTAATTTCCTTAGTCTTCCCTTGCTTCCCTGGAAGGAAACGATTATAGGTTATTTCAGCAGTCGTTGTCTAACATGTAACTGGAGATCCTTAGTGATGGACGAATGGCTTGTCTTTGTGGTCCTCTGATCCTGCAGTCTGTATATAATAGTGCTCTTGGCTGTGATGAGTTAACATTTTCCTAAAATTAAATATACAAATGTAAGTGAAGCTGTTCATTCATTAACATTACAGAAGGACGCCAAGATACAGAATCATGATAGATGAGGTAATGCAAGAAACAGAACAGCATTTCTGGCAGGTGCCTATAACTAGAGGGTTGCACACTTTGTTGCTTTTGTAGGTCCAGGGACCCCTTATGTTCCTCAGTTTCCCTTTCAAAAACTGCCTTTGTGCCACCCACACGTCCCCTCCTATTCAGGGACTCCCTGCAACCTCCCCACTTCTTCCTTTATGCCAGGGGCTCTGGCTGGGTGTCCCCTCATGTCTCCCTTCTCTCATACCCCTTTCCCTGCATATCCCCCATTCTCTCTCCTGACAGGGGTTCTGTGTGCCACCATACAAGGGTCCTCCATTCCCTCCCTATGCCAGGATCTCTATGTTGTCCCCTGCATTTCCCTCCTCCCCTCCATTCTTGCTTATTTCTATCTGTCTGGGAGAGAAGTCATTTGGTGTATCAACATTTCAAACTCCTTGGGAAGATGGGCAGAGCTGAGATGAGTGTTATTGTTACACTGAGAGATGTCAATTGCTGCCATCAATCAATGCTTTGATCTACAGACAGTTACAGAACCTGTTGCCTCTGCTGACCAGATGCAAGGAGCTCCATGTATCCCCCATTTCCCGCTTCCAGTGTTTTGAATTTCTCCAAAATCAGTGAGGTTCTGACTATTTATGTCTATAACATGCCCTGAAATTTTGGGATTGATTGGAAGCGGCATTCAAAAATTACCACGTTACAAATAGAGGTAAAGAGGCTATGTCTGCACTATGGAACCTACAGTGGCACAACCTATCACTGCAGCTGTGCCACTGTAAGGTCCCTGTGTAATCCTCTATGCCAGTGGGAGAAGCTCTCCCGCTGGCTTAATTAAACCACCCCAACAAGCGGCGGTAGCTATGGTGGTGGGAGATCATCTCCTGCCAACATAGCGCTGTGCCTAGCGGCTCTTTTGTTGGTCAAACTTATGTCGCTCAGAAGTTGACTGACAGAAGTTTTGCTGACAAAAGTGCTAGCATAGACAAAGCCAGAGAAAAGCCACCAAGCTGTGTAGGACATCGCTTTGTTCAGCCATTTAATGGTAAGTCGTGTTGTTCCCCTACTACTTTACCAGCTTCTGTTTGCCTGATGTTACCATCTTGCTGATCTGTCCACCTGGTTAGAATTTAGCACCCAAATGCAACCATAGAACTCAAAGTATTTATTTAAAAATGATCTAATGCAAAATTGAGGTCCAGTGTGCTCACATTTTAAAATCATTGATACATAATGCTTCAGCTTTTAGTTGAGCTGTTCACAGCTCTGATGTCATTAAGCTTTTCAGCTCACTGCCACAAGGGACTTCAAAGATGAAGCAGAAAAATAGATTGCTTCTTTGCCTGGGTGGAAGTGAGTTGAAAGCTTAATGACTATGAGTCTTCTCTGGCTCAGACTGAATCCAATGGAAATCTTGCCTCTGAACTAAGTGCATTCAGAATCAGGCCCAGCAGATGTACGTGTTGCACACCAGTGATGTACGAAGCTCTGCATGTCAATGAGTTCAAAGTTTAAGTTTGTTTATTTTATTTATACTAAGCTTAATTTTTTCCACAGCAATTTATGGATATGAATACTGGGAAACTAATACTGCTGACAAGAAGAAAATTGAAGCCTTTGAGATGCGGTTCTGGCAAAGACTCTTGTGAACTGGACCATTTGAAGGTGGAGACAAGCCAGAGTAGTGCATCCTACATTCTCACAATGGTGGAGCATTATACTAAATTCCTGGTCACCATGTCCTACAGGGAGATTATGGCCAGAGCCAGGGGTGGCAGAGCCTTCCCAAAAGTGTGTGTGTGTGTGTGGGTCCGACCCCCTGAGGCCCCACCCCTGCCCCCGATGCCCCTTCCTTCCCCTTTCTCCCGAGCACCTTCCTCTTCATCCAAGCACTCATCTATTCCTTAGAGGCCCTACTCCCAGACAAGGTGGAAGCGGAGCAGGTCTGGGGACAAGTGGGGTCTGTGCCGCAGCTTCCCACAGCTGCCCGCACTTCTCTTACCATGGCTGGGATGTGGCTCCAAGGCTCTGCCTCACCCTTCACCTGAAGTCAGGTCAGGGTAAGAGCAGTGTGGGCGGCTGTGGGGAGCTGGTGTGGACCCTCCTTGTCCACCTGCTCTTGGCTGGGTGGGGAGTGTGACAGCTTTCTGTTGCCAATCTGCCTAGCACCTCACGTAATCAGGCTAAGGCTGCTGGATCGTTAGGGGCGGAGATGAAGAAGCATACCAAGTCACTAAATTTTAAAGCTTTATTAACCAAACAACAGCGGTGAGTGCCCCAAGTCACTCGAAGGAAGGAAGTGTTAGTTATACTCACACACACACAACCCAAGGCTGGTCAAGCCTGGGTGTAACTTAAGAAGAAGGGTGGATGGGAGTTCTGCTCTGTGCACAGGCTGTCCGGGGTCCACTGTAGATCTCCAACTTGCTTCCGCTCTTGGAAATGTTTTTAAGCCCTGAGTGTTCCTGGGGGCGTCTTGGCCCGGGGACCCCCCCTGTTCTCTGTGCCTTTTGCACCAGTCCAAACTGGCTCTCTGCAACTCCTCTAGCTTTTTCATAACACACCAGGTTCAGGGTCGTGAGGCAGACTGTTGAGTTTCATCGGGCCAATCTTCGCAATGTGTAATCTTTTAGTCCTACAACTTTTTCAGTTTTGTTTGTTTCATTTCTCATTTTTCACAGCCAGCTGTGGCTGAGAAGCGGTTTTTTGCTGCTTGGCATGCAGAGACTGTGTCTGTGTAAGTCCTTGGGCTTCTTATCTCTAGCCCTGGCTGAATTTTCAAATTAACCTGTTTCTTTCCCCCTTGGCTCCTCACAATCTGCAAAGGAACCTTCCATTTCACATTCACACCTTGAACCTTTCCCCACCACCAATCCACTACATATAAAAGTGTTAGCAATGTATGCTGCTGGTGCTTACCCAGCGGACCCCAAGAGGGATGGGTAGTTCATACTATAACAGTAGCCCTGGGGGGCGGGAACATGGGCTGGGGGCTGCTTGGGCCCTCCACACCATGGGAAGGTGAAGGATCCATACCACGTGGCTCCCAGAACTGCCTGGGATCCCTGGCCAGGCTCCGTCATCTGCTGGCCTAGCCAGGGGGTGGGCCTCGGGTATAAGAGGAGGGGAAGGGGGCGGGGACCACCATTGTGAAAAGTGGGCTGGCCAGGCCCATCCACTTTCAAAAAGTGGAAGGGAAATTGTCCCCTGACGCTCCCCCCACTTGTCCTCCCCATTCCAGCACCATTGGCCAGAGCAACTGCAGGAGCCTTCTGGCATTACTTTGTCAAGCCCTATGGCCACCCCACCAAGGAGCTCACAGACTGAGGCATGACTTTTGAGTCACATATGTTCAAGGATTTCTATATGGCTGTCACTTGCTGAGGATGACAGCCTACCACCCACAAGGCAATTGAATCTGAATGAGCTAAGGAGACACTGAAAGAAGGTCTGAGGATCCTGTCAGAGGCACGGCAGAGACACTAGCTTTCCTACTCACCACACCTGACCTATGTTTAGAACAATGGTGCACACCACCACGAAGCACGTCCCTATTTCCTGATGTTCAGCAGGCACAGTGGGATGCCAACAGACATGGCATAAGCATCACAAATGCTTCTGTGAGGTAGACCAGATTGAGTTGCTAATGTGGGCCAAGCCTGAGATGGACAGAAATGGAGCTGAGACAGGCATGCTGATGCTGTGCCATTCCTTCCTTAGAGTTTTTTAAGGTCAGACTTGACAAAGCCCTGGCTGGGATGATTTAGTTGGGGATTGGTCCTGCTTTGAGCAGGGGGTTGGACTAGATCTCTTGAGGTCCCATCCAACCCTGATATTCTATGATTTTATGATTGGTGTTGCTGGGGGATCGGGACCTACTCAAGCAGCAAAGGTGCTCCAAATTGGACACAGCCTGAGACCCTGAACTGTACATTGTGCATGGGATCCCATACCCAAAATGGCTATTATACAAGATCCGAGCAAAGTCTGTGAATAGACAGGAGAAGGTGGTTCACCAGAACATGCCCAACCCTTGTCACTTTGATCTCAGGCCACCAAATAAGATGAGGGGAGACAATCCTAGACTTAGTAGCAAGGCAGCAGGTCTGGAAGGAGTTACTGGTCTCCCAATATAGACGACTATTCATGTGGCAGAAGGGGATACCCATTGAAAGCACCTGACCATGGTCCTGGCCCTGAGGCAGGTGAAAAGCAGAGTGAGGTCATCACTGGACCCAAGAAGGATTGGGAGGCACCAGAATCTGGCCCATCTTCTCTGGGTGGAGAAGAACAGGAAGGAGGTGCCTAAGCTTGACCCTGCGGCAGTGGGGGCAGAGAGTGAAGAGGCAGTAGCATCCTGACATTCCCAACAGACAAATGGGTTCCCAGAGGGGTGAAGGGGCCGGGGCAAAAGTGACAAATCTGTCACTTCTGGGACCAAATAGTCATGTCCGGGATTGACCGCACTGGACAGTCGTGCCGGCCTGTGGTCCACAGGGTCTGGAGCGCTCACCCCAATTCATCATACCCTAGGGATGGCCCTACTCAAGGCAGAACAGTCAATTGGCTCTGTGGATATGGGCAAAGTGGTGGATGTGATATATCTTGACTTTAGCAAAGCTTTTGATATGGTCTTCCACAGTATTCTTGCCAACAAGTTACAAAAGTAGGGATTGGATTAATGGACTACAAGGTGCTTAGAAAGCTGGCTAGATCGTTGGGCTTAATGGGTGCTGATCGGTGGTTGAATGTTTAGTTGGAAGCTGGTATCAAGCAGAATGTCCTGGGCTCGGTCTTGGGACCAGTTTTGTTCAACATCTTCATTAATGATCTGGATGATGGGATGGATTGCACCCTCAGCAAGTTCGCTGATGACACCAAATTAAGGGGAGAGGTAGAAACGCTGGAGTGTAGGGATACGGTTCAAGAGTGACCTAGACAAATTGGAGGATTGGGCCACAAGAAATCTGATGAGGTTTAACAAGGACAAGTTGGACAAGTTGGTTTTGCTGTGAAATTCTCCAAAAGGAGGTTTGCTGAGGTCTTTCCTGATGTACTTTGTTGATAGACTATGCACCCTAATTTTGGTTGGTTTATCCTTGATGGCAGGCCTGCTCACAACACTTCTGGGCCCCAGGGCAATCAGGTTGTTCAGGCATGACTTGCCCTTGATGAATACAGTTTGACTGTTCCTGATCACCTTCCTCTTCTCCAAGTGCTTCAAAATGGATTCCTTTAGAACCTGTTCCATAATTTTTCCAGGGACTGAAGTGACATTGAGTGGTGTGTGGTTCCCCGGATTATCCTTCTTCTCTTTTGTAAAGATGGGCACTATTTTTGCCTTTTTCCTGTTGTCCAGGACCTGCCCCAATCACCATGAGTTTTCAAAAACAATGGCCAATGGCTCTGCAATCACATCAATCAATTCTCTTAGCACCCTCAGATGCACTAAATCCGGCCCCAAGGACTTGTGCATGTCCAACTTTTCTAAATAGTTCTTAACCTGTTCTTTCACCACTGAGGGCTGCTCACCTCCTCCCCATAATGTATTGCCCAATGCAGCAGTCTGGGAGCTGAACTTGTCTGTGAAGACCAGGCAAAATAAGCATTGAATAGTTCGGCTTTTTTCCACATTCAATAATGGTCCCACACTTTCCCTGACCTACTTCTAGTTGCTAACATACCTTCTAGCACTAGAATCTATGAATTGTTCAGACTAGAAATCTGGTTTGCCAGACACCATGTAGCAAATAGAACATATGAGTAGGATTGGTGATAATTTTTCAGCCAAAACTTTTTCAATGGAAAGTTTTTCATGTAATGAAAACTTCTAGATTTAATGAACATTTTTGTGAAAATGTCTGTTTTCTTCAAAAGTTTTGGGTTTTTTGGTTGGAAAACCAAAACAAAAACTGTTTTTTAAATTTGTTTTTCTTTTTAGAGCAATTTTTTTTGCTCTAAACCAACTGTTTCTTTTTTGTGGTTTTTAGAAGTTCCCATTTTTTGACCATCTCTGCATGTCAGGGGTTTCACAAAGATGAAATGTACATGAGCTGTACTTTATATGACAACTCCAAAATGGACTGTTTTTTATCCAGGCCAAAATGGCTGTAGGGATTCTTGGAATGATTCTTAGAATATTACCTGGTTGATTTCTCCCTTTTTCTGCGAGATCATTGTTTGCCCATCATTAATTCAAACCATTATTCCCATTAACAATATCTACAAAGATAGAATAGAATGCTCCAGTATATTAAAAAAGTCAAACTTCAAAGGAATAATCTGTTTCTAATATATAGCAGACAGCTAGGCTGATAAAGTGTTAAAAATAATTATTCAGGAAAATGAGAAATGCTGTACATTTCCAGATAATGTCAGTGAAATAGAACCTTGCCACAGGATAATGATCTCCTGATGCCAGATAAATGCAGATGCAAAGCCAGAACATTCATTTTTTCCCCACAAAAGCAGATTCCAATCCTGGGACAATGTAGAGGCAGTAATGTGGTCAACTGGTTAGAACAGCAGAACAATGAGAATCCTGGGTCCTATTCCTAGCTGTGCTACTTGCTGTGTGACCTTGTCCAAGTAATCTAGCTTCTGTGTATTTAGTTTTCTCATCTACTAAATGAGAGAAACACTGTATTTACCTATCTCACACATGTATTCTGAGTCTAATGAAGGTTTGTAGAGCATTTTGAAATCTTCAATGAAAGAAGTAATATAAGTGCATCTGTGATAATGGTTTATTATTTTTAGTGGCTTTTATATTATATCAAATGAGTGATATAGATATAAACATTTTGTCTGATGGATGTTGGTACCACAGAATGACAGCTGCCTATTGTACCATATGAATGAATTATGATGGACTTAGAAAACTGTGTGTTTTTATCCAATCAGAGACCAGTTTATGAATAATGTAATTTTTAAAAAGTATATAAGAATTCCAAGATGAAAGGCTCCTTATCCTACTACTAATTCTCTGAGCCATCCAATCCCTTAATGACTAACTACTGTTTGTTAGTGCCACTGGCATGTGAGCTCTGGGTACAAGCTAAAAGGTTTTAGCATGCTTTTTGTGCAAGTTAGTTATATGAAAGATTCCTCAGCCTCAAAGATCCTCTTCCAGTACAGCTGGTAAAAGAATTGTGTGTATTTGTCTAAATCATTCTGTCATGTGGGCAGAGAGAGAGTACCTCCCTAAGTTAATGTGATTTAAAGGAAGTGTTGATTCCTGTGTAGACAAGAGAAGAATTAATTCAGGATTTGACTGAATTAGTGGAGACAGGTTTTAGGGGAGCAACGGGCAATAAATAAATGCTTTATGTCTTGTCTCTCTAGCAAAGTCCTATCTTAGTATGATTTGAAAGAGGAGGATATGAATATTGACTTTCAGAAGGGACTTTAACTATCTCTAGCATCACTGGATTGGAGCAGAATTTACATTTGCATGTATTCAAATATAGTCTCATGTTTTGGGGACTTATAATTAACTAAGATCTTTCTTTCTTTCTTTCTTTCTTTCTTTCTTTCTTTCTTTCTTTCT
>ML677359.1:21355898-21371282 GCA_007922305.1 Dermatemys mawii | reverse complement strand
TCTTTCTTTCTTTCTTTCTTTCTTTCTTTCTTTCTTTCTTTCTTTCTTTCTTTCTTTCTTTCTTTCCATTCATAGCAAAGATCTAAATATTCAGTTAAGGAAATTGAATTCAGTTAAGATAGGGAAAAAAGATTTTCAGATCAAATTTTAAAATGTGGACTGAATGGATCAGATTGCTGTTGTGCAAAAAAATACTATCGCAGTTGAGCAACTCCAGCATTCTCTATAAAATCAAATCAAATCCATTTAACATGAGCCTTCTGTTTAAAATCAAATTTTGGTGCCCCCAAATCTTGGCACCCTAGGTGGCCGCCAGGTTCGCCTAGTGGTTACACCAGCCCTGCCTGCTTGTATCACCCTTATTATAAATGTTATCCTTGTAGAAAAGACTTTCACATCTGCTAGTTTCTGATGAATTGTTCCACCAGTTTAGTAGCACATAAAATAGAGTTCTTGTTCAGAAGCCTGGAATATGATTTCATGTAAGCAGAAAGCAAACACAAAACTCCTGAAGTCTGTGTTCAGCCAACTCCTAGGGTCCTAGGTTTGGAGCCAGACCTTTCCAAAGGTGTTATCCTTTCTTTCTCAAGCAACTACTCTACCTACCATCCCCTAGAATCTTGTGCAAGACAAGAAGTTAGCTGATAATTTAAATCCATTATTCACTAGGGAGAAGGGTCCACAGCATGTTCTGCTCTCCATATGTCCCCAAAATTTGATTTGAGTCTAGTGCTTGGCCTTGTATCTGTAAATTTCCCCTCAGGGCAGAAAGAGCAGCAGTGGATGTTAGGTGAGTACTCTGTTCCTTTAAAATATGACCATAACCTATTATTAGAAGGCTCAGCTGAAGCAGCATGCAGCTGAAAGACTATTTCCACACCTGCGTGCATGGCCAGAAGTTTATGCTTTTCAGTGATAGAATTATAGAAGGTACATTCCAGTTTATAAACTGGGGACTGTCAGCTGAAGCAAAATTTTCCATTTCATTCATGGATGAGTGAAGAATAACTTTTTTAAGAGGATAGAATCAGAGGGGTAGCTGTGTTAGTCTGGAATTGCAGAAGTGACAGAGAGTCCTGCGGCACCTTAAAGACTAACTAAAATTTTAGAGCATAAGCTTTCGTGGGTTAATACCCACTTCGTCGGATGCATGCATCCGACGAAGTGGGTATTAACCCACAAAAGCTTATGCTCTAAAATTTTAGTTAGTCTTTAAGGTGCCACAGGACTCTTTGTCACTTCAGAGGATAGTAGTGTATGAATCAAATGCTTTTTCTACTGACAGGACAATCTTTATAATTACAGATGGCCATGCTTCAGTTGCTTTACACTTCCAACAATTGACAGTGAATATTAATGATTCTGCACTATCTGTAAGAGATAGTTTGAAGCTGTAATTCTGCAAAATGACTGTATAGTCTGGAATTTTACACTGCTAAACTGGAGTCTTCCTGACTCAAATAGTATCTTTAACATTGTAAATGCTGACAGAGTGATCCTTTAACACTGCAAAATATGAATAAATTCAGACCAATCACTCTCTCTCTTTCTCTCTCATATTCCCTGCTTTATTTTTAAGAGATGAGTCAGAAGTATGGGTTTTTATTAGAACATTTTGGGGATTGGGTGGACACTTCTGAACTGTGGGATATGGGCTGGATTTCATAGAATCATAGAATATCAGGGTTGGGAGGGACCTCAGGAGGTCATCTATCCAACCCCCTGCTCAAAGCAGGACCAATCCCCAACTAAATCATCCCAGCCAGGGCTTTGTCAAGCCAACCTTAAAAATCTCTGAGGAAGGAGATTCCACCAACTCCCTAGGTAACCCATTCCAGTGCTTCACTACCCTCCTAGTGAAAAGGTTTTCAAATGTTATACATGGAAGACTCAGCCCTCAAAGCAGTAGTCCCTAGGAGGATGGTGCATTTGTTAGGCAGGTTGGATGGCTAATAACATTGTGCTATTCTTGGAATGATCACCTTCCAGAATGAATACTATAAATCATAGCACCACCAGAGGTCATGGGAGTACTGTTATAATTGATAGGCCTCAGCAAAGAAGTGTGATGGTTTATGCAAGGAGATGCCCCAGTATAGGAAGGGCAGTCCAGGCATAAGCAGCTGTGAAAAAAGTGGCTAGGAAGTGGGCATCAGAAGGATACAAAGAGAGAGAGAAAGCTGTGGAGAAGCTAAAATAGTGATCAGCGATTAGGGTGACCAGACAGCAAGTATGAAAAATCAGGAGGTGAGGAGGGGTAAATAGGAGCCTATATAAGAAAAAAACCCAAATATTGGGATGTCCCTATAAAATCAGGGCATCTGGTCACCCTATCAGCAATGTAGGTGAGTAGCTGTGTACAGAGTTTTATAAGCAATGGCAAGGACCTTTACATTTAGTGCTGGAAGCTCAGGGTTGTGAGTTAGCACTAATAACTTGAGCATTGGCTGTTGAATTCCTAGCTTCAGCTTTAATATCTCTGTAGAATGAGTGTGGTTTTTTAATTTCTGTTGTCATAGATGCATGGGGTAAGTCATGCTTTTATTTCACAGCCCACGCTTAAACTCTATGAAATAACGTATTTTCATGTTTATGCTGCACTTTAACCAGAGAAAGCCAAAATAGGAGGATATAGCAACATCCTAGTCCCTCTCGGCTTGTCCTCCCACCTGCCTAGCCCTCCCTTTTCCCAAGAAGCATTTAGTTAAGCCTCTGCCTGCTGGTCTGAGAGCCCCATGGTGGCTTTACCTAGGACACCGGCCATTCCAGATTCTGGGCTCTGTGCCACCCTTGCTCATTACTAATTCTCTGAGCCCCCCACTACCTGGTACTTCTCAATATGAAAGGGGACAGGAACATGCAGCAAGGGAAATGAGAGAGAGCAGGTGGGAAAGCAGGCTGGAAGAGGTGTCTTCAGCAGCAGATTGCAGAGTGGGTCTGTCTCCACAGATTGGTCCCAACTCCTGGACACACACACACTCATATTTCTAATGGCTTCCACTCAAATAGAAGAAACTGGACAGTTTTTAATGGGTTGAAACATCTCTGGACTATCCAGTGTTCTGAGGGTTAACATTTTCTTGTCTTTAATTGGTTAAAAAAGTTCCAGTCCAACCTAGATAAAAATGTTTGTCTTTGATTTCCACTGAAATAAACCAGTACAATAAAGTTTTGAGTCCCTTATTCTCTTCTTTCTGAAGTTTCTTATCTCCATAACCTTAAAAGAAAGTAATCAAGGAGACTTTCCCTCAAATTCCATTGACCTCTTCTAGAAAGAGCAATCCATTCTCATCCCAGTGCTGACTCTCCATTACCCTGAAGCAGCTGTGGCCCTTGGTTACCTGGAAAAGTAATGTTTGGAGGGTACTTAAGGAGTTGAGGAAATGATGAGTTCTCTTCAATGTGCTGTGTGGCAGCCTGGGTATATTCCCCAATTTTGCATTGTTTCTTCTCTTGTGGTGAGAACTTTACATTGTAAACATTAAATCTCATGCTTTTCTGCTATCCTCCACTGTTCTAATTGCTCCAGGTCACTTAGTGCTTTAGTTCTGTTCCACTGTTGGTTTGCTATCCTAATGTAGTGGGAGGAAGTGAAGCAGGAGAGTGTTGTACCAACTTAAATAAAAACTAGCAGAATCTTATAAGAGGGATATGGCAAAGAACCACATTTATTGCAAATACAGGCAAGAAAAGCAACACAATACCAAATTACTTATTTCTAGTTATAACCCATCATTAGACACACACACACACACACTCATGCATTCATTCCTAAGAGTTCTGCGAGGTTGTTATAGTTACCAGCCTTAGAGTTGCTCATGCCAAGTTACTGTCCAGGTAGCCTGGACACGAGGGTGGAGCCAAGCCTTTGTCCAATGCACATTAGATGCCCCTGGAGGACGGTAGCAGAACCAGACTCAACATCTTGTTATTTTTACTCAGTTCTTATAGAGATTTTCTCCCATGCAAGCCTAGGGAGGACACTTTGTCACACAGCTGTAACTTTTGATGAGATAATCAATCAACATGTAGCACCTCTATGACAACGGGCGGGGGAGGGGGTGTTTATCTTGAGTATCTTTGTTCTTCAGCCATTTGGCCCTCTTGTCTGGTGATAACAGCAGGGGTGTGTGTGGGGGTGGGTGGGGGGGTCTGGCTTGCCCTTTAGGGTCATCTGGTTACCTTCACCTTGCACATTCTTCAGCCCAATGATGCGAGAAACTGTAATGCTCAGGTTGGTACTGGTATCTCTTTCATCTCTTATATCCACTTTCTACTTTCCCCTTTAATCACCATCCTCCCTTTACACCCATCAACACTTCCACTAAATCAATTAACATAAAGATAGGAAAACAGTAAAAACATAATAAAACATTCAAGAAAGGCATAGCCCTTCTTCAGAGCCACAGTAATTATCTAGTAAGGCTTTTATCTTTTCCCTTTTTAATTTAACTATTTTGATTCTGGCTAACAAGAGATGCAGGATAGCTTTGGGGAGCGAAGTGTGGGTCACTCTAGTACTTCAGGCAGTAGAGACGGGAGGCAGTCAGCAGGCACCAGACTTTGTTCAGGTCACCAGCTGTCTGTGAGTGGATGTGCACTGCCTGGGGCAAAGGTAAGCTTAAAGGCACAGACTATCAGGCTGCTTCCCCATGCCCCTGTCCTACTGTGGGAGGGAGTGAAAGTCTAGCTTTTAGTTCTCCCAGAACTGCCTGAGCAAGAACTCACCACCTGCTCATGCACACAGCTTTTGGTCAGGCACATCAAACTAATGCATTGGTCAGGTTCCTTTGGAACTCAAATGCACACCCCTTTTCTGACTCACATTGGCAGCAGACAGAGCTATCTGCTGCTGTTATTTCAACTGTAAAGAGCTCAGACCTCTCAAAACACAAAAATAGACTGTTTCATATTTATTTTTCATTTTTTTAACAAGCAACAGTGTCTGCTGATACTCTGCAACCAGTGCATTCACTTTGCTCTGGGGTTTCCCCTCCACCAGTACTGTCCTTACTTCATAGTCCCAGTCCATGAACTCTCATTTCCTACAGGCGTAGTTCTTCCCAGCGTGCTGATGGACATGGAGATGAAGGAAGGAGGAGAGTGTGATAGATTCTCAGGCATCTCTGTTAAAGTTGTTTTCAGAAAGCTATTTCAGGCAATCAGAATTTGAACCCACTGGAAAGATGAGTTTTAATTTCTGTTTAAAATGTGACTTGAATATTCTGTCAACATGCACTCTTAACTGTCAAAAATCTACCTGCAGGAAGCTCAGCCACTTGTCAGTCTCTCAGCACCAGAATCCCTACTATGCCAAATCAAATCTGAGTCCATTTCATCAATCTTTATTTGAAAATGCTACCAGATACCATATAATCATCAGAGAGTAGTGCAGAAAGGCAAGCAGACAGTCTACTTGCTGGAAGCAGCCTTAGCTCAGTATCTTGGCAATCTTATACCTGTATTAAACATACTCTCACACAGCTTTATGTCATTCCAGGAAGAAAAAAAGCACTTCTTATCTTGCTGAGACCCCTTTAGTATGTAATAGTCTTTCTCTGATTTTGACTGCTGAGGTTTAACTTAAAAAGAGCACAGGACTTGTAAAAAATGATACACTTCTAGTGCCTTTAAGGGCAGGAATGATTGATAGTTTCTGTTATCCCTGTCCTGTGTAGAATAATACATGCTTTGCTCCCATGTTAGATCAAAATTAGAAATGGGTTCCAACTGCACATTCAGAGCTGCATTTGTATCTGTGTAGGTATGTTTGGATCCAAGGGGTTGGCGTGGCCCATTGCTGACATCGTGAGCTCTTTAGGATACTGAACGTCTCTTTACACTTTATCCAGACATATAGTAACACAATGGGGCCTTTATCCCTTTAGTTACTACTTTAATATAAATAGTAAATAATAATGTTTGCATGGAGGGGGCATAGCTGAAAAGCCCAGATCTAGATATTCCTAAAATTTGCACTAGTGCCTAGTTACTGCAGTGAATGGGTGCTTCATAAATACATACAGCCAGTTCCAAACTTCTCCAAGATTTGGGCAATGTTTGAGTCTGGTATTTTGTTTGGTATCAAAACTTGACTATTCAAGAATTCATGGCCATTTTCCTTGGAAATCTGCTAAAACACTGAAACTATCTCATAGCTATTGCAGTTTTTGTATCTTTTCTGTAATGTAAGGACAAGGACCACTTTTTTATTGGTGTCTATGTTGCCATGTCACATATGGAATCACCAAATGTAGGTTTAGAAGGGACCTTGATAGGGAAAGGCCTTCCAGTAAATATGCTGCTTGTCCCTACAGATCAGTCCTGCCTTTCAGGAGAAATCTGCTTCTTATTTTGGATGGTAATGTTGTCATGGGCTGACTAACCTTTTAAGGGGAGTCAGGCTCTACCTTGCTTGTGACAATGAGCTCTTTTCCCAACTGACCCTAATTGCCTGATTATCAGATGCCCTTTGGTAATTACTGGACCCAGCTAAGAGAATGAAGGTTTGCACAGAAGGCTGAAAGAGCTCAACTGGAGAGAAGAGTTTTGGGAGACAGTTTATACCATGGGATAGGCCCTCTGGGGAGCAGGCGTCAGTGGGGAAAATACTTCTGAAATGATCTGTGAGAAGGTCAACCCACACTCAGATGAACTTGGGAGTAGATTAGAGATGAGAATCCAGACAAGACTCCAGAGAGGCAATCCCTGAGAGTTAGCATTCTGCAGAAGAATAGAGAGCTGGGGAGGACTCGGGATGGATTAAAAATTCAAGCCTGGGAAAAGTGAAGAAGTTGTTTTTGTTGTTTTTTGTTTTGCTTTTGTGTGTGGTTGAGAGATGCCAGGGAGATGCTTTGGGGGAACTACTCAGACAGAAGAATGGAATGGAAGGGGAACTCCAGAGGGGCATAATATGTCATATTAGTGACCAGTATTGTGTGGGACATTGTCTGTTTGAAGGCATGGGATTAAAAGCAACTTGACCAGAGGGCTAAGGGATGAGAAGAGCCAGACTACCACAGAACTGGAATGGCTTTTGGTAGGGTGTACTAGCTGAGGAAACCTGCTATGCCATACCCTGTTAAACTAGGGTGTGCATTGATTCTTCTGATGATGCATTGCATTGCAGGTGGGTGTGAGAACAAATCCTGTCTCAGTACAACATACAAAGGCCTTAGAGTTGCCAACCCTCCTGGATTGCCCTAAAGGAGTCTCCAGGAATTAAAGATTAATCTTTAATTAAAGATTAAGTGATGTGATGAAACCTCCAGGAATATGTCCAACCAAAATTGGCAACCCTAAAAGGCTTCTGGTTGTTATTTTCTTTAGCCTGTATCATCTTGGTCCTGTTTGTTTCTTTTTTCTGCAGTGGCCATTTGGTAGTTGTATCACCAAATTTTATTATTCTATCAAAACGGCTAACTGCATGAACAGCTCTAGAAATATAAAGATCTGTAAATTTGAGCCACCCTAGCCTCCCCTTACCTCTCAATTTGTATCAACTCCAACTTTTGTGCTTTTTTCTCATTGTGTCTTTAGGGCGTGTAACTAATTCTTGTGCAAGGAGTCAATATATGTTTCATTCAAATCCTTCCGAGGTAACAAATGTACAAACCTATTGTTAAAATAACAAGTACATGTATTACACTCTAAGACAAAACCTGAGTTTTTTTAAAAACATTAGTTTGTAAAGTCCTTGGAGGCAGGGATCATTCCTTTGACCAAGCCCTGTCTGGGATGCTAACATACCTGTAGAAACCCAAGCCCTGTCTGAGATGATTTAGTTGGTGTTGGTCCTGCTTTGAGCAGGGCATTGGACTAGATGACCGCCAGAAGTCTCTTCCAACCCTAATCTTCTATGACTAGCATTCCACTGAGAGCACTAATGGTCCTGGTGAGAAACATCCCTTTCATAGCAGAAATGATGGTTCTTGTCATATAAAACTATTTTCTGTATCCTGTGCATGATGGTTTCTTTTCATTTTCAGTTTCATGAGTAAGACCAAAGGAGAAAAATCAAAGTCACAGGTGAGCTAGTGAAGTAAGGTCCAAACCCCTATTTCAACGGGTATGTCTTCACTACAAACTTAGGTCGATTACCTTGCAGTCAATTTTTGAAAGCAGACTCTATAAAGTCGATTTTGTGCGTCCCCGCAAAACACAGCAAGTTGGCAGCATTCGTCCATGCATGCATTTCAAGTCCTCAGGGCAAGTTAATCATTAATAAATGCTTCCTTTTAAATCATGCCTTATCTTATCTTATCCCACACTCACCAGAGGTACCTTTGCTGATGTCTGGTTCTGGGGTACCACCTTGGGAGGGTTGGGAGGATATTGGCTCCAGGGTGATAAACAGGTCCTGGCTGTCTGGGAACAGGGTCTCACCACTTGCCTGCTGCTGTGTGCTTGATTGATCCTCATCAGCTTTGTCATCATCCAAATCCTCATGCCTCATGACTACCCCATCGGAGGAGTCCACGGACATCGGTGCGGTGGTGGTGGTGCACCCCCGCACCAGTATTTGATTCAGTTTGTTGTAGAATTGGCATGTCCACGGCGATGCCCCAGAGCGTCCATTTGCCTCTTTTGTTTTCTGGAACACTTGCCTCAGCTCCTTAATTTTCACGCGGCACTGTTGTGCATCCCTGTTGTGGCCCCTATCCAGCATGGCCTTGGAGACTCTGGCAAATGTGTTGGCATTCTGTTTGTTGTAATGGAGCTCTGCCATCATGAATTCCTCTCCCCAGATAGTGATGAGATCCAACACCTCCTGTGTGGACCATGCTGGAGCTCTTTTGCGATGGTTGGTCTCCTGTGCTGATGAGCTCTGCATGGTGGCTTGTGCTGAGGAGCTCTGCATGGTGAGTGTCCTGTACAGGTGAGATTGCCATGCTGGCCAAACAGGAAATGGAATTCAAATGTTCCTGGGGCTTTTCCTGTCTTCCTGGCCAGAGCAGCGAGTTGAGAGTGCTGTCCAGAGCAGTCACAGTGGAGCATTGTGGGACTGCTCCCGGAGGCCAATGGCATCTACATGCATCCTCACTAACCCACAGTCGACCCAGAGACGTCGATTTCAGCCGTATGAGGATGGGTGCAGGTTTATGTTGACTTAACATTGCTAAAGTGGACGTTAAGTTGTAGTGGAGACCAGGCCAACATCTCACTTGTAAATTTCAAAATGCATAGATAAGTTGCTCACCATGTCTAGCTGGAATAGAATACAATTTTTAAGATATCTTAGTGGAGTTAGCAGTACACTCCCACATTTATGCAGCAGCACTTTTGAGAGTGAAGGTCAGATAATGCTTACAATTCTGTCACTGCTCATGAAATATAACAGGAATCTCCTTACACAAGGCCTGAATTTAAGATTTACTCTGCACAAGTGCAGTCAAGGATAAGCTATTTCTTTTGAACAGATAGTGTATCACAGTTGCACTCCTTATAGATGTATTGATCTATGGGGTTGGGGTTGAGGTTGGCAGTATGTGAGACCCAGCTAAAGAAAACCTGTGAAGTTTTACATAACAGATTTCAAAAGGGAAACTATTTTTAACCAGTTTGTCAGTTTGACTGTGTGCTTGATTGTTTGTTTGAAAAGTGTGAATTGGGAGTGCTTTGTTCCAGGTGAGCCTTGAGTGGGCCTGATTGTTATAAAAAGGAAGTCAACTGCGAACCAGCTGACCGGCGAACAGCGGAGAGGCTAACAGAGGGAGTTTGCCTGGGAGTTTGCCTGGGGAGAACCCACTGAGGCTTTCATCTTGCAGGCTTTTCTGAGTAGTTACTTCAACAGCTGAGGAAGCTCTTAGAAGGAAGATACTATGGATAGTGAGTGATCAGATGTTGCGACCTGCACAGGATGTGCCATGTTTGTCTTTCTTCCACAGGATAGTAGCGACTTTGTCTGTACAAAGTACAAGGTGGTCTCCATATTGGAAGAGGAGATTCAAGGTCTGGAGAAACAAGTATCAACCATGTGTTGCATAAGAGAAAATGAAGATTTCCTGGACAGACATCAGGATATGCTTCAAAGGGCACAACATTCTGAAGAATCAGAGCAGGCTGCACAGCAAGGACAGAAGGCCAGTGAAGAAATTTGGCAGCATGTGACCTCCAGAAGAAAAAAGGAGCGTCCATGTACCATAAATGCAGATACAGGTGAGCAACCATTTTCATGTTCTCTCCACAGGTACTAATGAGGAGAGTGGTATAGATGATGCATTTTAGGGAAGAGAGCAGAAGGAGATTCCACCAATTGGAAGGCATGAGATGCACTGTCCTAGGGATGGGGGTTCCATGACCACTGCTCCAAAGAGAAGGAGGCAGGTGGTGGTGGTCAGCCACTCCCTCCTCAGGAGGACTGAGTCATCTATCTCCCGTCCTGACCGAGAAAGCCGAGAAGTGTGCTGCTTGCCAGGAGCTAAAATTCACAATGTGATGGAGAGACTTCGGAGACTCATCAAGCCCTCAGATTGCTACCCCTTCCTGCTTCTCCACATGGGAACCAATGATAGTGCCAAGAATGACCTTGAGGGTATCACTGCAGACTACGTGGCTCTGGGAAGAAGGATAAAGGAGTTTGAGGTGCAAGTGGTGTTCTCATCCATCCTCCCTGTGGCAGGAAAAGGCCCAGGTAGGGACCGTCATATCTTAGAAGTCAATGAATGGCTATGCAGGTGGTGTCAGAGAGAAGGCTTTGGATTCTTTGACTAGGGGATGGTGTTCCAAGAAGAAGGAATGCTAGGCAGAGATGGGCTCCATCTAATGAAGAGAGGGAAGAGCATCTTTGCAAGCAGGTTCACTAACCTGGTGAAGAGAGCTTTAAACTAGGTTCACTGGGAGAAGGAGATCAAAGCCCTGAGGTAAGTGGAAAAGTGGGATACCAGGAGTAAGCATAAGCAGGACAGCCCAAGAGGGGAGGGCTCCTGCCCAATACTGACACAGCAGGAAGATCAGCAAGTTGTCTTAAGTACGTAGACACAAATGCAAGAAGCCTGGGAAACAAGCAGGGAGAACTGGAAATCCTGGCACAGTCAAGGCATTATGATATAATTGCAATAACAGATACTTGGTGGGATAACTCACGTGACTGGAGTACTGTTATAGATGGATATAAACTGTTCAGGAAAGACAGGCAGGGCAGAAAAGGTGGGGGAGTTGCATTGTATGTAAGAGGGCAGTAAGACTGCTCAGAGCTCCAGTATGAAACTGCATAAAAACCTGAGTGTCTCAGGATTAAGTTTAGAAGTGTGAGCAACAAAGATGATGTCATGGTGGGAGTCTGCTACAGACCACCAGACCAGGGGGATGAGGTGGACGAGGCTTTCTCCAGGCAACTAAGAGAAGTTACTAGATCACAGGCCCTGGTTCTCATGGGGGACTTCAATCACCCCAATATCTGCTGGGAGAGCAATACAGCAATGCATAGACCACCCAGGGAGTTTTTGGAAAGTGTAGGGGACAACCTACTCGTGCAAGTGCTGGAGGAACCAACTAGGGGCAGGGCTCTCCTTGACCATGCTGCTCACAAACAGGGAAGAAATAGTAGGAGAAGCAAAAGTGGATGGGAATCTGGGAGGCAGTGGCCACGAGATGGTCGAGTTCAGGATCCTGACACAAGGAAGAAAGGGGAGCAGCAGAATACAGACTCTGGACTTCAGAAAAGCAGACTTTGACTTCCTCAGGGAACTGATGGGCAAGGTCCTCTGGGAGAATAATATGTGGGGGAAAGGAGTCCAGGATAGCTGGCTGTATTTTAAAGAATCATTATTGAGATTGCAGGAACAAACCATCCCAACGTGTAGAAAGAATAGTAAATGAGGCAGGCAATCAGCTTGGCTTAACAGTGAAATCCTTGCTGATCTTAAACGCAGAAAAGAAGCTTACAAGAAGTGGAAGATTGGACAAATGACCAGGAAGGAATATAAAAATATTGCTCAGGCACAGATTAGGAAGGCCAAATCACACCTGGAGTTGCAGCTAGCAGGAGTCATTAAAAGTAACAACAAGAGTTTCTTCAGGTATATTAGCAGCAAGAAGAAAGTCAAGGAAACTGTGGGCCCCTTACTGGATGAAGGAAGCAACGTAGTGACAGAGGATGTGGAGAAAGCTAATGTACTCAATGTTTTTTTTGCCTCCGTCTTCACAGATAAGGTCAGTTCCCAGACTACTGCACTGCACAGCACGGTATGGGGAGGAGGTGACCAGCCCTCTGTGGAGAAAGAAGTGTTTCAGGACTATTTAGAAAAGCTGGATGAGCACAAGACCATGGGGCCAGATGTACTGCTAAAGGATCTGAAGGAGTTGTGCTAAAGGAGTTGGTGGATGTGATAGCAGAGACATTGGCCATTATGTTTGAAAACTCATGGTGATTGGGTGAGATTCCAGATGACCGGAAAAAAGCTAATGTAATGCTCATCTTTAAAAAAGGGAAGAAGGAAGATCCGGGGAACTACAGGCCAGCCAGCCTCACCTCAGTCCATTTAAAACATCATGGAGCAGGTTCTCAAGGAATCAATTCTGAAGCACTTGGAGGAGAGGAAAGTGATCAGGAAAAGTCAGCATGGATTCACCAAGGGCAAGTCAAGCCTGACTAACCTAATTTCCTTCTATGATAACATAACTGGCTCTGTGGATGAGGGGAAAGCAGTGGATGTGTTATTCCCTTACTTTAGCAAAACTTTTGTTAAGGTCTCCCATAGTGTTTTTGCTGGGAAGTTAAAGAAGTATGAGCTGGATGAATGGACTATAAGGTGGAGAGAAAGCTGGCTGGATAGTTGGGATCAATGGGTAGTGATCAATGGCTCCATGTCTAGTTGGCAGCTGGTATCAAGTGGAGTGCCTCAAAGGTTGGTCCTTGGGTCGGTTTTTTTCAATATCTTCTTTAATGATCTGGAGGATGGTGTGGCCTGTGCCCTCAGCAAGTTTGCAGATGACACTAAACTGAGAGGAGTAGTACACTGGAGGGTGGGGATAGCATACAGAGGGACCTAGACAAATTAGAGGATTGGGCCAAAAGAAATCTGATGAGGTTCAACAAGGACAATTGCAGAGTCCTGCACTTAGGATGGAAGAATCCTATGCACTCCTACAGACTAGGGACCGAATGGCTATGCAGCAGTTCTGCAGAAAAGGACCTAGGGGTTACAGTGGATGAGAAGCTGGATATGAGTCAACAATGTGCCCTCGTTGCCAAGAAGGCTAATGGCATTTTGGGTTGTATAAGTAGGGGCATTTCCAGCACATTGAGGGACGTGATCATTTCCCTCTATTTGGCATTGGTGAGGCCTTGTCTGGAGTACTGTGTCCAGTTTTGGGGCCCACACAGAAGAAAGATGTGGAAAAACTGGAAAGAGTCCAGCAGAGGGCAACAAAAATGATTCGGGGGCTGGAGCACATGACTTATGAGGAAAGGCTGAGGGAACTGGGATTGTTTAGTCTGCAGAAGAGAAGAATGAGCGGGGATTTGATAGCTGCTTTCAACTACCTGAAAGGGGGCTCCAAAGAGGATGGATCTAGACTGTTCTCAGTGGTAGCAGATGACAGAACAAGAAGTAGTGGTCTCAAGTTGCAGGCGGGGAGGTTTAGGTTGGATAGTAGGAAAAACTTTTTCACTAGGAGGGTGGTGAAGCACTGGAATGGGTTACCTAGGGAGGTGGTGGAATCTCCTTCTTTAGAGGTTTTTAAGGTCAGGCTTGACAAAGCCCTGTCTGGGATGATTTAGTTGGGGATTGGTCCTGCTTTGAGCAGGGGGTTGGACTAGATGACCTCCTGAGGTCCCTTCCAACCCTTATATCTATGATTATATCACCTATGAGACCCTGAGAATTAGCCTAGTAGATTTTTCATGTTAAGGACATAACTCAGTGGCTGTTGCATATGAAATCTGATACATTTTGAGTTGCCACTTCCCAGGTTTAGAAGCTTATTTATTACAAGATACTTATTTATTACAAGAGTCATCAAGCCCATTAATTTGAATTTGTGGTAACAGTGAGTGGCATGAATGAGAGAAATGAGAATAAAATCAATATGGAGAAAATGGAGTCATAGTTTTGTTGCTAAAGCAGGGGTGGGCAAACTTTTTGGCCTGAGGGCCACATCCGGTGTGCAAAATTATATGGAGGGCCGGGTAGGGAAGACTCCACCCCTCATCTGGCCCCCTGACTGCCCCCTCAGAATCCCCAAACCATTCAACCCCCCGACCTTGTCCCCTGACTCCCCCTTCTGGAGACCCCTAGTGACCCCCCAGAACCCCACCCCCTACCCAATTCCCCTGCTCCTTGAGTGCCCCGACCCCTATCCACCGTCCTGCCCCCTAACTACCACCCCAGAATCCAACCCCTTATCCAACCCACCCTGCTCTCTGACTGCCCCCTCCAGAGCCCCCCCCAACCACCACTCCAGAACCCTCTCCTTACTATAGCTGCTTGGTGTGGCTCCGGGGAAGCGGGGAGCACGCAGCCCTGGACTCCAGAGCGCTCCTCGCATGGTGCAGCTCTGGGGAAATGGGGGAGTGAGCAGCCCTGGCCCCCAGAGCTCTGCCCATGTGGTACGGCTCTGGGGAAAGAGGGGAGTATGTAGTCCCGGCCCCTAGAGCTCTGCCCGCGGAGTGCACAGCCCTGGCCCCCAGAGCGCTGCCAGTGCAGCACAACTCTGGGGGAAGGGCGAGCACGCTGCCTCACCCCTGGAGCGGTGTCTGTGGGGTTAATGGCTGGACGGGACAGGCTCACAGTTTGCCCACCCCTCTGCTAAGGGAAGTCAACAGTAACTAGACCTAAGAAAATAATTTAATGAATTAAATTATTCATTATTATTATTATTGTTGTTATTATTATTATTATTATTATTCAAAAAGCGGAAGTGGCCTGAGTGCTTAGCCTTTTCTGTTTGCCCTTGATCATCTCCAGATGGTGAAATTCTGAACGTTATTTATTATTCAACATTTTGACTTTCATCTGTGAATTTCTTGAGTGAATTCACTGAATTTCTTCAATGAACAATTCTTGGCCTGCAGATCATGTGAAGAGTTGGTTGTAAAAATTCACAATTGTTGGTTATTTGTGTAATCACAAAGGCTTTATTTCTGTTTAATCGGCACAGCATGAACTGTGAATTTTACATTCTGAATACATAGTTGCTTTTTGTGAATATTTAAATATTCAAATTTTGTGTAACTATTTGCACTTAAGACCCCAATTCAGCAGTCCATTCCTATTCAGCAAAACCGTTGCCTAACTGCTTAAGTCAATGAGATGTATGAACATGCTTAAAAGCTTCACTAAATAGGGATAGATGTAAGTGTTATGGCTGGGAATTTTCAAAGGGAGTTAGGCACTCAGCTCCCATTGAATTTCAGTGGGACTTAGGCACCTCACTCCCTCA
>ML677359.1:21283726-21355888 GCA_007922305.1 Dermatemys mawii | reverse complement strand
TACATGTCCACTGGGCCCCTGCTAACAAATTTGAAGCCACCAAAATATAAGGGGACAAAGTACTATGGAGACAAAAAGTGCTACAGTAGACTCCCGATTATCTGGGATCAGGTTAACCGGGCTGCGGATTAACCTGGATGTCTAAAACAGGGGTTGGCAGGAGAAGCCCCAAAGCGGCGGCGGGCTGAGTGCTTAGCCTGCTGCCTCTTCGGGGTTTCCCCCACTGGCCCCTTGCCAGCCAGGGTCCTGCCAGCTGCCCCAGTCAACTCCTGCTGCTAGCCTGGGTGTAGGGAACCCAGGCTGGCAGAGGGAGCTGAGTGGGGCAGGTGGTGGGACCCTAGCTGGCAAGGGGCCAGCGAAGGAAGCCCCAACGCGGTGGCAAGCTAAGCACTCAGCCCGCCGGGCATTTGGGGTTCCCCCCACTGGCCCCTTGCGAGCCAGGGTCTCAGCCCGCTACCAGCCTGGGTGTAGGAAACCCAGGCTGGCAGCGGGCTGAGACCCCGGCTGACAGGAGCCTGCAGGGAAACCCCAAAGTGGCGGCAGGCTGAGCGCTCAGCCTGACATGCTTTGGGGTTTCCCCACAGGCTCCTGCCAGCCGTGGTCTCAGCTCCCTCTGCCAGCCTGGGTTCTCTCCACCCAGGCTAGCAGTGGGAGCTGACTGGGACAGGCGGTGGGACCCTCCCAGTATGCAAGACAGCCAGTGCACTGCCCCACCCCCTCCCCTCTGGGTGCAGGGTGGCCATGCACCACCCTCACAGGAGACTCTTGATTATCTGGGATTTTATTAACTGTGATTATTTTTTTTCCTATCATCCTGGATAATCGAGAGTCTACTGTATCTAGAGCTACCTGCACTAAGCAAATTGTTATTACTGAAGATATAGGACCAGATCCAGAATTCAGACATGCTTGTGCTGATTTTACACCAACTTGCCCATAACCTGTAATAATGGTCTGACACATAAGTTTGTGGCTATGAAAACTGACTATTTCCTGGCTCTAATCATGTGATCTGGGTCAGGATGATCAATAGAAATACCCTTATCATACAAAAGGATTCAATTTCCACAGACTCACATGATTACTGTTATATCATGCCATCCACAGGTTCCATTGTGCTCACCACTTAGAACTGAGAAAATAGCATTGTAATTTTTATGTATATTAATTGTTTGCTTCTAAAGCATAAAATAAATACATTTTAGAAGGCATATGTATCTAGAATGCTTGCTTGGAAACATGGTTAGAACGTGATAAGGACAAAAGATATTTGTGGATAGAAATTCCACTGTGCCCAGCTAACTCATTCCGTCCAGGTTTTTCTCCACTACCACTCCTTTCCCTGCTCCCATTCTATTTATAACTGCTTTCAACCTTAAGTGAGAACAATCCAACTTCTCCTTTATTGTATTAGGATATCAAATCTTCGCTTAGCAGTTCTTAGTTTGCATTTTATGTGGAAATGCAATTTTTGTATTTTTCTCTGTACACTTTCATACTGTCAGTAGACTATTTTTGGCTTTTATCTCTTGTCTTGTGTCCACATTGGTGCTGAGTTTAAATAATTTCTCTCCCTCCATAGTATTTATCCCTCTGATATATTTATAGACAGCAATCATATATCCCCTCAGCCTTCTTTTGGTTAGGCTAAACAAGCCCATCTCCTTAAGTCTCCTTTCATAAGACAGGTTTTCCATTTCTAGGATCATCCTAATAGCCCTTCTCTGTACCTGTTCCAGTTTGAATCCATCCTTCTTAAATATAGGAGACCAGAACTGCACACAGTAGTCAAGATGAGGTCTCACCAGTGCCTTGTATAATGGTACTAACACCTTCTTATCTCTACTGGAAATACCTTGCCTGATGCGTCCCAAAACCGCATTAGCTTTTTTCATGGCCATATCACATTGGTGGCTCATAGTCATCCTGTGTCAATCAATACTCCAATGTCCTTCTTCTCCTCTTTTACTTCCAATTGATGCGTCCCCAGTTTATAACTATAGTTCTTGTTATTAATCCCTAAATGCATGACCTTACACTTCTCACTATTAAATTTCATCCTATTCCTAAATTTCACCCTATTACTCCAGTGTACAAGGTAATCCAGATCTTCCTGTATGATATCCTGGTTCTTCTCTGAATTGGCAATACCTCCCAGCTTTGTGTCATCCACAAAGTTTATTAGCACATGCCCACTTTTTGTGCCGAGGTCAATAATACCAAGATTAAATAAAACTGGTACCAAAACTGATCCTTTAGGAACTCCACAGGTAACCTCCCTCCAGCCTGATAGTTTACCTTTCAGCATGACCTGCTGCTGTCTCCCCTTTAACTTCTTTTCGGAACACACATTTGACTTCATCGTACTGTACATTGTTGTAAACTTGTGATGGCCCTATTTGTTGAAGTTTCTGGGTGAAATCCTGGCACCACTGAAGTCTGTGGGAGTTTTGCCATTGACTTTAATGGGGAAAGATTTTATCCTCATTTTATTATGATATAATTTAATGTGAAGGAATACTTACTCTCTCTTCCAGATCTTTAATGAAAATGTTAACAAACTTAATACCAATATGTCATTAGATCCTTTCCCCTACCAGGATTCATTGCCATATATTATTAACCTTTTTGAACAGTCCTTTGGCAGTTTTTTATCCATGAGAGAGTGTTCCCATCCAGGCCATTTTGAATTAATTTTGAAATTTAAATCTTGTCTGAGATGTTTCAAATGCTCCGCTAAAACCACTGTAACAGGCAAAATTAATTTCTGGTGTAATTCCACTGGGATAATTCAGGAAGAATATGTCATTATGTCAGTTTCATTTCCTTCATCCACTAATTTTGAAATTCTTTCCAAAAGTGCTGCACTGCACACCTGGGACAATAATCCCAGCCCTTTCATGATGTGGTGCCTGTTATTGTACTTCATTGCTTAAAGGCATCATTGGTAGTAAATTAGCTAGAAGCTAACCAAGTTAATGTCCAACTCTGATTTCCAATCAATTTTTTATTTTGCTCAGAGTAAAGAAGCTACTGTAATAACACAAGGTAATTTTTTTTGAACAGAAATACAATTAATTTTATTTCTTCTCCCAGTGACTTTCAAGACTAAGAGACTTACAGCTGAACCATCTTCGTGCATCTCGGCATGTAAGCATGTTTCTCAAGTACTCTTTAGGCAACATATTTGTTGTACTCTTTAGACAGAATATATTCTGTACTGCCTGTTTCTCTCCCTACGCACAGCTTCATGGATCATTAGATTGAAGTCTGCCTACCACACTGCTGCTTTGCTGAAGATCCATCGTTCACTACGTTAGCAACATTATCAAAGAAAAAGTGACATTGCCAAGTTCTTTTCTGATTATTGTTTTTCAATTAGCTCTAAAATTATTTTTGTGGAGGTCGGAGAGGAGAGGGGATTTGAGCGCTCATAGTTTCCACTTTGAAAAGGGAAGAATGTGAGTGTAAGCAGTGTCAGGATGAGCTCTACCCTGACATCTGGTGGTGAAATGTGGGAATTGCAGTGAGTTGTGGAAAAGAACTTTGGGGCTGATCTTATTTGCATAGGCACACCCATCGCGCCTACTCTGAGCTCACAGCAGCCCAAATGGTCACTTCGGCTGCTGTGAGTCCCCCAGTTTCTCTGTTATTGGGGCAAAAAATGACAAAGTGTTGTTACCCTGATTATGTGAATCGAGGACTGTGGACATGTACTTGTTATGTACTTCTTTGTTATAATGGAGGGACTCACCATCATCTAGGTAGCACTCACTGGGAAAGGGGCAGGCGTTCAAACGTCACTGAGTTTGAGAGAGGCTATGGTTAGGTTCTTATACCTTTTGGTGAGGGCCTTGCCCAAGAGGCCTATTGCACCTTGCCTCTTTCCACTGTGGAATGTCAGAGCTAATTTTTTATTCCATTAGGAGTCTAGATTCAGCTTGCTAAACTGAATTCACTTTGGGTCCACGGGTGCACCTGTGCTAAGGCCCCCACTGAGCACTGTGTTAAGTAGGAGGGCCTAAAGGCATTTTGGTGGCACCAAGCATTTTGTGCGGCTAGCAGAGCGGAGCAGCGGACTCAGCTGAGCAGTTCCTGGGCGCAGTTTGTGCGGCTGGCAGTGGACTCAGCTGAGCAGTTCCTGGGCGCAGTTTGTGACTGGCGCCGCAGAGCAGTTCGAGTGTCGGCTAGCAGGACGGCTAGCGGAGCAGTTTGTGCTGCTGGCGGAGGGACTGGTGCTGCAGAACAATTCGAGTGTTGGCTGGCAGAGCAGCTAGCAGACTGACTGGCAGAGCAGAACAGTTTGTGGGACGGCCGGCGGAGCCGAGCAGCTTACTGTGAGGGTTACAGAGGAATCCCATGGAGAGGCGGCGCAGTTGGCCCCGGACCACGTAAGGTGCCCCTTGCCCTACCCTCCACTTCCACCCAGGCTGGGAGGTAAGACTCTGCAGGTTGACTTTTGAACTCTGCACTGACCAGGAACACAGACTCTTGGGCTGTTGGACTTTTGGGACTATTGGGTAATTTTTGAGGTTGTGGGACTCAAGAGCCAAAGGGAAGGACACAGCCTATTTGCTGGGAGGGGGGCTTCTGGTTCATGGTTTGTTTTTATTAATCCTTTTTGTGGTGTTTTCCCTATATAATGCCACATTGTTCCTCTCTGTTATTAAAAGGCTTTTGGTACACTCAGACTCTGTGCTTGCGAGAGGGGAAGTATTGTCTCTTACAGACGCCCAGAGGAGTGGTATATGGTTGTCCCAGGTCACTGGGTGGGGGCTCGAGCTGGTTTTGTATTGTGTTATTGGAATGGAACCCCTGGATACTGAACCCGGCCCTTGTTGCTGCCAACTCTGGGGCAGAAGGTTTACATAAGGTATGAGCAGAAATTCCCCCTTCTTTTGCTCTTTCTGAACATCTGTCTCATTGTCTATGAGGACCATTATTTCTGCTCATCTTTGACTTCTTAATAACCCCTATTGCTGAGGTACTGCAATGGGAAGCCATGAGGAACAGCAGTAAAAGTGGTGGTAACAAAATCATGGGGCTGCTAACAAGCAAGCCCCTGCAACCAAGAGAAACCTAGATGAAGTGTTCATTACTAAAGAAGGTCAAGTTGAAAGGCACATGAGGAAGGATCACTCATGCAAGAGAGTGTCCCCCTCATAATTCCTCTTCCCTCTAATGAAAGCTGTAGCATACAGGCCCAGCTTCTTGACATTTTAAATGTATTAGTTATTTTAAGCTTTTATGTAAATGTTGTCACTGTCACAGCTCTCATGCAGCAACCTCAGGTGGTAAATCCTCAAAGATTAAAATTCTGATACAGCTTTACACATTTTTTAAAAGAGTTGTTGCTAACTATATTAGAGAAACTACAAAGAAGTGATACAATGATAAGACCACAGCACTATACAGAGCTGATACAGAATATATCTTTATTTTTTCAATACTGTTGCTTTGAAAGGCCAAGACTATCTTGTGAATGCCAAGACTATAACAGGGTTTAAAAAAGAACTAGATAAATTCATGGAGGATAGGTCCATCAGTGGTATTAGCCAAGATGGGCAGAGATGGTATTCCTAGCTTCTTTTTGCCAGAACCTGGGAATGGGTGACAAGGGATGGATCACTTGATGATTACCTGTTCTGTTCATTCCCTTTGGGGTACTTGACATTGGCCACTGTCAGAAGACAGGATACTGGGCTAGATGGACCTTTGGTCTGACCCGGTATGGTCATCCTTATGAAAGACTTTTAAGCTATTGAGGAGTGCCAGTTGGAGTACATTATGCAGAATGCTCACAATACAAAGGCAAATTGGAAGAACTATACCATTTTAAAACTAAACTAACTGTACAGGTCCTAGCACAATGTGGTCCTGATCAATGACTGCAGCTCCTAGATACTACCACAAGATAAATTAAAATCAAGGATCTTCTTACTAATTATGGCCCTGATTAATCTTAGTATGAGCTTAATTCCCATTGAAGTCTAAGCATATGCTTAAAGTTAAGTTCGTACTTCAGTGTCTTGCTGAACTAGGGCTTAGAATATCTGCTCACACTCTACTCAACTTTCAAACTGATTGAAACATGCATTTATTAGAATTATTTCTGTTGCTTTATCAGCTTCCCCCATAAGGAGGCTGTTGTCCTTGATACAGTCTAGAGGCTAAGATGAGGGTCAGAACCAGCACAGTTTAGGGGCTCAGATAAGAGTGAGCACCAGCACAGGCTAGGGGCTTAGGTAAGGGTGGACAGTAGATACCTCAGGCCTCCTGGCCTAAGATGAGGGTGCTACCACCCTAAGGATGGAGTGGCAGGGGGCAGAGGAATGTCGGCTTACCCAACTCCATGCCATCCCAGCTCAGGGCTCTAACAGATACTACTAGATGAATACAGATGAATACAAGGTCCCTCCTCCAAAGAGCTCACAATCAAAGTCAACAATCCTGCAAGTAGCAGTAGTAGTGTGGGTGGATCTGACTGCAGGACCGGGGCCTAAGAAGACAAACCAGGTGTGGAAATATGGGGAGGAAGAATACAATCAAAATATAACCATAATTTTAAAGAAGTAATAAACACATTTTCTAGATCTCTTTTGAGACTATCAACCCCTTGAGTCTTTGGGACAAATTCTCTGTTTGCATAACTTAGTGGAGTTCCATTGACTTCAATGGAGGATTGCCAATATATGGCAGTGAATACGGCCTTTTGCCCTCTGCAAAGTCACCAGCATAGCCTGGATGAACTTCTAAATCAATTAAAAGTGAAGGCTACTCACCTCTCACTGGAGTTCCTCCACGTGGACTTTGCAGATTAACATTAATGGAGAAGTGCCTGCTGTGCAGCTCTGATGGTGGAATGCATCCTAGGAGCACTTATTGGAGCACTCTTGTTTGACCTCTTATTGCTTCTTTCGCTGTTCTTGAAGATTTTGAGGGTGAAGCTATGAAAGGGAATGTGACACTCCAAACCCCTCAATTTCTTCCATCATTTTCTCAGGTCCAAGATTATAATTAGGTCTCTGAGGAAAGAGAAAGGTGTGTGGAAAGTGTGAATGTGCAGAGTCCATCTCAAAGAACTGCCATTATAGGTGAATAACTTTAATTTTTTCTGCAGGTGGACTCTATACATTCCTACTCAAGGGATAACTTAGTAAGTGTTATTCTCATCTGAGGAAGGTAGACTATGTCTACACTTCCAGCTGGGGAGTGATTTCATCTTGAGGAGGCATACATTAGCTCTCATCAAGCTAGCATGCTAAAATAGGGTGTAGCTATAGCAGTGTGAGCTGCAGGGGAGTTAGCCTCCCCGAGTACATAACCATGTAAGACTTGGGGCAGCTGGCCTGTCCCGCTGCTTGCACTGTTGCACTAGGGTCTATTTTTAACATGCTCGCTTGATGAGAGGTAGAGCGAGTATGTCTCCTCGAGCTGGGAATCATTCAGCCAACTGAAAGTATTGACATATTCAAAGAGTTCTCAATGAACAGTGACTGAAGTGCACCCATCTGGGATGCTAGAATGAAGAGTGCTTTGTTGAAGTGTGAATAGAGCTCCAGATCGCAACTCTACGTATTTCTAAAATGGGGATATGACTCCAGCATGCCATTAAAGACACTGTAATGAGTAGGTGTGGCCTCCATCGGAGAGTGACATGGAAGGATAACACATCCCCTGGTGGGCGGAACCAGGAGAGCCACATCCATCTCACCCGAAGCAGAAGGGTGGGATAGAAAGCGGAAGTACAAAAGGTGGGCCCTGCAGCTCGGTTAGGGTGGAGCTGCAACTGGAGAAAGACAAATCTTGCCTGCTGCTGGAACCTGCAGAGGAGCTACCAGGGCTGCTGCCTGAGGCCTGTCCAGAGCTCCCAGGGCAGCCGGCCAACCAAGATGCTAAGGAGCTGTTGGGGCTACCCCAGGAAGACAAAGAATAACTACAACATAGAGGTACCAAACCCAGGAGATGTTGGAAGTAGCCCACGGACACTAGAAGACAATCTGGTTGAGTGCAGGCTTGATACAAGGTCAGTGTGTTGCAGGCAGATCCCCGCTGACCCAATGGCAGACCGCTCTGCAACTGTTAGGGCCCTGAGCTGGGATGGCATGGAGTTGGGTAAGCCGACATTCCTCTGCCCCCTGCCACTCCATCCTTAGGGTGGTAGCACCCTCATCTTAGGCCAGGAGGCCTGAGGTATCTACTGTCCACCCTTACCTAAGCCCCTAGCCTGTGCTGGTGCTCACTCTTATCTGAGCCCCTAAACTGTGCTGGTTCTGACCCTCACCTTAGCCTCTAGACTGTGCTGGTGCTAACCTTCACCTGAGTCTCTAGACTATGCTAGTACTCACCCTTACCTGATTCTCTAGACTGTGCTTGTTCTGACCCTCACCTGAGCCCCTAGACTATGCTGGTGCTCACCGTTACCTGAGTCTCTATACTGTGCTGGTGTTCACCCTGACCTGATGCTCAGAGACTGCTTAACTTCTCTGCCATGATTACAGGCCAGAGCCTATTTGCTGTTTGCTTCCTCACCCTGACCGAGGGTCCAGGGCTCATAGATTGCCATACTGCTTTGCCCAGCCGGAGGGCTGGAGCACTAGGTTCAGCTAATTCCCCCCTTTTGAGCTCAGCTTTACAGGTTTGTAACAATGAGGACGGTTGGCCTCCCTTGGAGAGGGACAGGAAGGGTCAGCCATGCATCCATTCTACAGTCACGTTTGCCCTTGTAGAATGCAATATAATTCCTATTGTGAGAGTTTTAGCTTTCCTCTATACACTCCAGATGTTATAAGAGTGGGAAAGTCAACTTCCAGTGTGAGGGCTGGAGAGAAGGGTAAATGGTTTGAGGTTGGTTAGCATATTTCAGGCCTCACATCAAATCAGTGTCTTAGATTTGGTGTAGAAAGTGAATATGTTGTTTGTTTGCCTTCATGTGGGGCTTGAGGCTCTTTCTTTTCTTCTGTCATTGAGCAGAAGGCAGCTGATATTGATATTGGTATTTCTGAGTAAAATAAGATGAATGAGGAAGGGTAATGCTTTCTCCAGTATCTGAAGACACTCTAAGCCTTCCTCTCAAGATGAGGAGACCTCTAAAAATGTAGCTGTCTGTGTGGTGCAATTAATTTTCCAAGACTTCATCTGTCCTTGATCTGAGCAAACTATCATTTTCAAATGCAAACTGTTCCATACAGTCTCTCATTTCAGGTGGTAGCCTGGACAATCTAAGCCATGCATGTCATCTTAATGTGACGGCTGAAGCTACTGTCCTGGCTGCAGCATCTGCAACAAGAGTCAAATAAAACTCTCAGTCAGTGTTTGCTACCAGTTGCTCATCAGCTATTAAGGATTTAGCTGATTTCTTTTGCTCTTCAGTAGGTCTTTAGCAACTAATGTCACCTTCTTCCTAAGATGATACAGATACCTGGATATTAGAGCCTGGTAATTAGACACCCTAATTCCCAGTGAAGCTGAAGAGAGAACTTTCCAGCACAGAGCTTCCATCTCTTTTTCCTTTCTGTCAGATGGAGTATAGTACACTTGGCTTCATACTGAACTGCAGCAACAATCATCAGTGAGTTGGTTGGGTGAGGTGGGGAAGATATCCTGTACGGCAACTGGAATAGCTTGTGTGCTTTTTCAGTATGACCTAACCAGAGGTAAAATTTTTCCATAGAGTTTTGGCTGGTTGGAGTAATCCCTCCAAGACTGGGAGGGTGATTTTATTTTTGGAAGGAGAACACAATATATCAGTCACCGGATGGGCAGACTCTTTTCCTGACACTGACCGGATTTTTAAAGTTGAAGCCATTCTGACCTCCAGTTCATGAAACTGAATTACCTCTTCAGATGGAGAAGATGCTGAGGCAACTCTGACAATATCATCAGGGGATATCTGATCATTGGGCTGCAGATCTGTGTCCTGGCATATCACTGGTTCTTCTGATGGCATATCTGGGCCTAACATCTATACTCTGATGTTGCAGACAATCTGGGAGCACCACATCCAGTGTATGAGATTGCTCTTGACTATGGAGAGGATGAGTATATTCTGTGTTCCTATAGTATCTAGTTGAAGGTGAAAAAAGCCATGCGATTGGCCATGGATGTAACTGCTATTCTTGCTAATATTCAGTGTCAAGCTCCTTACCGTAGTACCTACTGAGGTAAGGAGTAAACCGTTGCATCTGTGTGCTATGTGAAGGATCTGTATAACATTTATTTGAGTAACCTTTCTTTTCAGCTAATGGGAACGGAAGTAATGTATTCTATCTATTATATACACATCCGAGGCAGTTAGTAAGGGTGAAATGAATGGCAGTTAGTAAAGGTGAAATGAATGGCATTCCTTGCCAGCTCTTGAGATAAAGATGCTGCCAATAGCACATTGTGAAGGAGGATGATCTTACAAATGAGTCAAACATTTTGTATGGGCATCTGAAATGGGAAATACAGCAGGGCAAGAGGCAGCCTCTTCAATTCTGGACTCTTCCTCTTTGGGCCTGTACCAAGGTGTGGGAGCTAATCAAATAAAAGAAATAACTTTTTGTAAAATAAAATAAATAAAACTAATCCTAACTAAGGAATCCAGGTAGGGCACTGAATCTTTGGCAACATTGGATCTGGGATATGTTGACCCAGAAAGATTCCTGGTACATCTGCTATTGCGGTAGGATGGGACTAAGGTGACTGGAGCACCACACTTCCTTTTATAGCCTGACCCTCAGAGGAACAGTGAGGGGAGGGAAAAGATGAGACATGAAAGAGCCTGAACTTTCACTACTATCAGATATTCTATATCAGAGCTGCATGTGCCAGTGCATCCCATGAGTGCGAATGTGTCTCAATGGAGAATGTAACATTTCTCATTTCTACCCACAACAGCACATCATGGACTTACAGGAGTTTTTGGGTGAAGATAATGGGAGAAAATCAGTGAAAGCTTAAACACTTTAGAGATATGAATGACTGCTCTTGGGAGAGATGGCCAGACTTTCATGAATTACTGAATGGAATTATTTAGATCATTTGATAGGAATTAGATAAAGATATTATATTGTTTAATAAGTTAAACTTTGAGTCTGCTGTATGATCCTGAAGGGACAAAAGTGATGGTTTGAACCTGTGTTCAATGGCAAAGGACACTTCCTTAATTAAGAATAGAATTAGTCTGCTTTTGTTTCTGTTTTTAGACTTTACACTTCACTCACGTATAGTCAAGGGAGTTTACAAGGGTGTTGTTAAATTAGCCACTTACTAATTTTTTTATTTAACACTTTTAATTGTGTTTTTATTCACACTTATGGCATTTTAAGGATCAGTGTCTCTTTTTTTTTTTGTGATTTTTTTTTTTTGTTTACATAGGAGAACATTTTCATTAGCCCTAAAACTAGGGCAGGATGGAGAGGTTTATGTTTTGACTCAGGCTCTACAGAACATTAAAGAATTGGTTCAAGGAAATCTTAACCTGCAGAACTTTGTACAATAGTCAAAGTGATTCCCTCGCTCTCTTGCCATTCACAAATCTCCTTGCCTCATGCCATGGACAGAAGCAGCTGGGGTATACCACTCCTATGCCAGAAGAAGAGAATCCTCAAGTGCTGCCTTAAATTTCTTGTGCTGCTGGAGTGGTAAAAAGGATACTTAGGGTATGTCTACAGTAAAAATGTTACAGCAGCATAGCAGCTGCGCTACTGTGGCACTGTAGTGAAGACGTTACAGCGATGGACGAAGGGGTTCTTCCATTACTATAGTAAATCCAACTCACTACAATTGTGTCTACACCATGGCTTAAGCGGGAAATTTTTCACAGCCCTAAGTGATGTAGTTAAGCTGACCTAACTTTGTAGTGTACACTAGCTTTTAGGAGGGATAGAGGATCTTGTCCAAAGTATTGTGACTAATTCATTGATTACAATGTCTCCTGATGCTCCCTGTGTGGTGATGCCCTAACATACTGACCCCAGGATAGGGTTGTAGATGAAACAGCATAGAATCAGTGTTGCATTGTCTCCGTTCTTCCATGTAACAGGTATATCCTTGCCAGAAAAAAAGCATAAATAGACATTAATGTATTTTGTAGTTCAGAGTAGTGATAACTAGAAGCAGCTGTTAAATGGAAGCATGCAGCTTCTGTCCATCTGTGACATTATCTGCCTGTTTGTGTTACTTAATCTTCGGAGAAGTAATACAGACTGTTGCATTTCCAAAGCTGCAATAGAACTGTTTGTGATTCCGGTTACTCTAGCACTTTTAATATGTCACTTTTAATCAATTGGCCTTAGTTCACAGCTTCTGACTTCTGGGTCATCTCTGAAATATCAAAAACAGGCCACTTTCCCCCAAAGGGTTTAACCTTTGGGCTCTAAACCATTCCTTCTTCAAAATCATGAAACCATTCAAAAGCAGCAGGGGAACCCATAATTGCTGGAACTAGGATTGCTGGGGGTGCTACTGAACCCCTAGCTTGACGTGTCTTCTATCGTTTACAGTTTGCTTCAATGTTTATCAGCACCCTCACTATACAAATTGTTCCAGCCCCCCCCCGGGGGAAACATAATGGCTACTTCTCAGTGACTGGTTTTTTTTAAATTAACTATCTATGGAGTGGACTTCTCATGTTAGCTGCTTGGGATTTCACTGAGGGAATTTGCACATTCCTTTTCTTATTAACTTGGAGATTGCACAAATCAGGCCTGCAGCAAAAATGCTTGCAAAACCTAGTGTCTCTTTCCTTTCCATTCCTTCCTATCAGAGAGGATGAGCTGCCATCCATCTGTCATAGCTGCCAGTTGCTAATAGCCTCAGTGCGGTGAGTTATTTAAATATATCGTGTCTACTACCAGGGAGGATTTAAAATACTTGCCCCTCTAGAGCATATTTATTCATTACTACCATCTGTGGGGGAAAATGGATTTTAAACCCCCCAAACAGTAACCTAAATAGATACCAAAGACCCCTGATACCAAAAGAAAACCTGCATTGAGCTATCACATCACATAGGGTAAAACATGAATTGAGGCAACAAAATACAGAACATATTTTCAAACAAGTACTTTTTGTCTGTGCTGAAATATGCATGTCTGGAAAGCAGAGGATCCTTGACTATATAAAACCTGACATGCTCTTTAGGCATCTCAGTCAAATTCTACTTAAAATGAGAGAGAGAGAGAGACATTCTCAGAGGTATCTCAGTTTCCTTTGTGACAGCTGGTAATTGTAGCACACACAATGCACACAGCTCAATATTTAGTGACTAAAATTTGTCCTGAGGGACCCACCGCTACATTGGTTATAGTGTAGAATAAAGCCTCACTGCAAATAGAAATATATCTGTGGTATCTCAGTTATTTAAAGGTCACTGAGTAGCATTGTATGGAGTTGAAGTTTTTTGTTTTTGTGGGTTATATTGGTGGTGGGGTGGGGTTCCTTTCAAGCATTCTTATGAACCAACTGACATTGTGGGCCACAATGTGTCTAGACCTAGCAGGAGTGTGTGAGGAAAGAAAGTAAGAATCCTCCCTCTCTCACTTGGCTATGGCCAAACACCAGAGCAGACCCTACATTGGGGAAGGAACATTGGAATTGCTGGACTGGATCACACCTGAGGTCCATCTGGTCCAGTATCTTGTGTCTGACAATAGCCAGTAGTGGATGCTTCAGAGCAATGTTCGAGAGCACCCAAGTACGTGACACCCAATAATCTGCCAGATACATAGGTTTTATCTAATCCCTCATAGTCAGAGGTTGGCATTAAACCCCAAAACATCTGGTTTAATATCCCTTCCAATACTCTTTTGGTTGGCGTTAGCTACTGGAATTCTTGATATCCGTATTACCCATACAAATGTCCCATTTCTCTTTGAATCTTGCTAAATTCTTGGTTTCAATAACCTCCTGTGGCAAAGAGTTCCACAGTCTAATTTCACACTGTGTTAAATGGTATTTCTTTTTGTCGGTTTTCAATTTGCTACTTTCAGTTTCACTGAATGCCCGCATGCTTTTGTGTTATGAGATAGGGAGAAGAGTTGCTCTTGTTCTATCTCCTTCACACCAATCATTACAATATAAACCTTTATCTTTTTCCCTCTTATTAATCTTGTTTCTAAAGTAAATAATCTCAGTCTTTTCAGCGTCTCTTCATATAAGAGTGTTTCTATGCCCATAATCACTCTCATCACCCTTTTATAAACCCCCTCTAATTCCACAATATCCTTTTTGAGATGGAGTGACCAGTACTGCACACAGAATTCCAGACACGGCTGCACCCTGATTTATATAAAGGCATAATATCCTCTGTATAATTCTCCATCTCATTCCTTAGGCAACCTAACATCTCAGTCACTTATTTGGCTACAGCTTCATATTGAGCAAAGGTCTTTATTAAACTATGCACAGTGATCCCCAGGCCCCTTTCCAGAGCTGATACAGTAAATTTTGAAACCTCTAAGGGGTATGAGAAGTAAAATCCTAATACACAGAGGACATTCTTGCCTAGCAGACCCTGGGCATGGTAGGGATGAGGTGGGCCCGTGGGTAGCCGCTTCTTCACATCAGCCTTTGATGCTGCCTTGTTCAAGGGTGAGTGAAGCAAACTACATCACCCAATGAGATGGTGCAGCCGCTGTAGTACCACAGCTGAAAGATGGGATTGTGCATCGTCAGGCACAATCCCTTTCTGAAGTCTCCCTGTAACAGTGCATCTATCTGACTCTGTAGGACTAATGGCTGTTTTGGTAGAGACTGGATCTTACTCTTTTGGTGGAGGTTTTGGTTCTGAATGATGCCCTTTGCTGGTAAAATGGGGAAAATGTAATGCAATATTACATAATGTTAAGACACTTGCACCCATTTTGCTTACAGTAGGAATCAAACATTTGCATGAACTGTGATTTATTTCCATTTTAGTGAATAATATTCCTGAAAAGGACAGGCTCAACAATGAAGTCTTTCTGTTTATACCAAAAGAGATACAACATTATTGTACAGATAGAAGTGCAAGTTTCCCCACACTACCAACCATTGTGCTACTAAATTAAGAAGAACAATTTTAATTGCAATTTTTATTTTTGAACACATTACAAATTTCCATTCAAGTCAATGGGATTCTTCACATACTTAAAATGAAGCATGCTGTAATGAGGTTAGCTGCGGCTTGTCTCTCTTTGGGGCGGTGGGGACCCCCACTGCCTCACTAAGTTTGGGAAGAGGTCTAGCAGGGAATTAGTCCAGCTACAGAAGTCTTCCTCCGTGGATTTTGTGAGAGCAGAAACAACACAGTTAGTCATCAGCCCAAGCCCTGGGTCAGGGCGGGGCAATGGTGAATCAGATGTTCAGGCCCTCAGGCAGGGACTGAGCAATAACAGTTTATCAACAGTGAGCCCAGGTCCTGGGTCTGAAGGCCTGAGAGAGGGGGAGACTGCCACCCACAAGTTGGGTGGCAGGGGGGATGCAGGCTCTCCCACTCCACTGCATCCCAGCCCAGGGCCCTAGCAGCAGCAGCAGACCCGCCGCTGTGTCAGTGGGGATCATGGCTGCAGTACAATGACATGGGTTCTGGCAGTGTCACAGCCAGACTAGGGTTGGCTGTCCCTGGGCTACTTCTGGACTTCCCCTCTTGAGGTACCTGGGTCAGGGTGCTATCCCCAAGAGGGTCCAACCTCATGGGTCCCTTGGGATCATTGGTGCAGGGCAGGCTTGGCCACTCCTCCAGGTAGCTGGCCTAGGGCAGGCTTGGCAATTCCTCTGGATAGCTGGCCTGGGGCAGGCCCGGCCAGCCTTTGGGTCCACTGCAGGTCACTGGGGCTTCTGAACCGGGACGTAGGCCAGAGGCATCTGGTTTCCCTGGTGGCTGCTCTCCCAGTGAGCTCTGGGGTCAGGCCTTATACTTCCTGTGCCATGCCTGATCCTCTGTGGGGCAGGCTCAGAGCTCCCCGGCTCTGCCCACTCTGGGTGTCTGGAGGGGCTTGTCTCTCTCTGGATCAGCGGGGACCCATACCATCTCACTACACATGTACTTCAGTTATGTGCTGGATGGGGGCCATGGGGAGTGAGACATAGGGCTTGTCTACATTTACCAGGGATCGACGCTGCAGTGATCAATGCACTGGGGGTTGATTTAGCAGGTCTAATGAAGGCCCTGATAAATGAACTGCAGATTGCTCTCCAGTTGACTCCGGTACTCAATCAGAATGAAAAGAGTAAGGGAAGTTGACAGGCAAGCGTCTCCTGTTGACCCAGCGCAGTGTGGATACAGCAGTCAGTTGACCTAAGTTACCTCAACTCCAGCTACATTATTCACATAGATGGAGTTGTATAACTTAGGTCGACTTACACCAGCAGTGTAGATAAGGAGAGAAGAACTGTAGATGTGATGAAATTGTGAAGAACCTTGAAGATGTGGTTAGAAACCATCAACTTGACATGCTAAAAAATCAGTAAAATAATGATGGGGAGTGAGTTATTCATTTTTTAAAAAATTTTTAAGGAAGTAATTAAGTCTTGGTTTGTATGCATGAACAGCATGTAAATAAGCATACCATGTGGATTAATTAGTAGTAATGAAAACAGTTGTCCTACTAATCCATAACCTTTGCTAACTACAATTAAATATTCAATACAAAGTAATTAAGTCAGACATTTCCTATATTTATTTTCTACACAGCATATACTATGCATGGAGACAGGAAATGTATGTTCAGGTATGTTAGCAACAAGAAGAAAGTCAAGGAAAATGTGGGCCCCTTACTGAATGAGGAAGGCAATCTAGTGACAGAGGATGTGGAAAAAGCAAATGTACTCAATGCTCTGTCTTTGTTTTTGCCAAGGTCAGCTCCCAGACTACTGCACTGGGTAGCACAAAATGGGGAGGAGGTGACCAGCCCTCTGTGAAGAAAGAAGTGGTTGAGGGCTATTTAGAAAAGTTGGACGAGCACAAGTCCATGGGGCCGGATGCGCTACATCCGAGGGTGCAAAAGGAGTTGGCGGATCTGCTTTTAGATCCATTGGCCATTATCTTTGAAGCTCATGGAGACTGGGGGAGGTCCCGGATGACTGGAAAAACGCTAATGTAGTGCCCATCTTTAAAAAAGGGAAGAAAGAGGATCCGGGGAAATACAGGCCAGTCAGCATCACCTCAGTCCGTGGAAAAATCTACAGACTAGGGACCGAACGGCTAGGCAGCAGTTCTGCAGAAAAGGACCTAGGAATTACAGTGGACGAGAAGCTGTATATGAGAAAACAGCACGCCCTTGTTGCCAAGAAGGCTATTGGCATTTTGGGCTGTATAAGTAGGGGCATTGCCAGCAGATCGAGGGACATGATCACTCTCTTCTATTTGATATTGGTGAGGCCTCATCTGGAGTACTGTGTCCAGTTTTGGGGCCCACACTACAAGAAGGATGTGGAATACTTGGAAAGAGTCCAGAGGAGGGTAACAAAAATGATTAGGGGGCTGGAGCACATGACTTGTGAGGAGAGGCTGAGAGAACTGGGATTGTTTAGTCTACAGAAGTGAAGACTGAGGGGAGATTTGATAGCTGCTTTCAGCTACCTGAAAGGGGGTTCCAAAGAGAATGGATCTAGACTATTCTCAGTGGTACCGTATGACAGAACAAGGAATAATGGTCTCAAGTTGCAGTGGGGAAGGTTTTGGTTGGATATTAGGAAAAACTTTTTCACTAAAAGGGTGGTGAAACACTGGAATGGGTTACCTGGGGAGGTGATGGAATCTCCTTCCTTAGAGGTTTTTAAGGTCAGGCTTGACAAAGCCCTGGCTGGGATGATTTAGTTGGGGTTAGTCCTGCTTTAAGCAGAGGGTTGGACTAGATGACCTCCTGAGGTCCCTTCTAACCCTGATATTCTATGATTCTATGAAATTATGTCGACTGTAAAGCTTCTTTTTCCTTGGTTATCTCATTTTACAATCTTACCCAGAACTTGGATTCTTGGCAGGTTTTATCACATGACAATCATATAATACTACTACTGGCTGTCATGGCAGTTTCTTGCTAGACCTTGTTTGTTTGTCTCTTGTTGTTTGAGAGCCAATTCATAGTTACTATGTGCATGGTTCAAAATAGTAGGCTGATGCTGTAAATAAAATGTAGTTGGGAGGGACTAAAAAACATATAGGGCCAGAGCCTCAGCTGACTGATGTAGGTCACTGTAGTTGCATTAAAGTTAATGAAGCTTTACTACTTTATACCAGGATCTGGCCCATATAGTGTGGAAGCCCAATGGTACCTTTTGTTATTTTAGATGGAATTTGAGATCTTCTTTTTATTCTAATTGATGATGAAATATAATCCACATGAAAAAGTACGGGCGGTGGGTTGGGAAAGATACATCATCCCTTCTCCTCAATTTTTAATTCGACTTCCAGGGGGAAAACAGCTTAGTCTCCCCTCTCACAAACCTCATTTCCATTGTATTACAACAAAACATATAGAAAATGATAACCTGTTCTTTAGGGTTTAAAGGTTCTGACAGTGACTTCCTGTCAAAATTGTGGGTTATTCATGATCTTCATCTGCAGGACTGCTCTCTGGGATCCTCAAAGCCTGTGGCTTCAGGTTATCTGGTTTCTGCCACACCAACTCATGGATAGGAAGCTATCTGCATTGCCTCCTGGCTACTAGCTGGTGGCTTGTAGCCAAAAGAGGAGAATGTGGGAGCTGGAGATAAAAAGTTGATATGGCAGTAATGGTCAAGCAAGGGGAATGAGAATAGAAGGCTGGATGGAGTGTGGAATTTAGTAGGGAGAAGGGAAGGAGAACAAAAAGCTAAACAGACCTAAAACCACCTTTGAAAAAGAAGGTGGGGGGATGGGGAAGAGGCAGATGCTTAAAGAAGGAGAAATAAAGCAAAGCAAAAGAAAAACAACAACAAAATCAACCCCCTTACAAGCACCCAACACAAAAACCCAACTCCAAAATAACCACCCAAGAGATGTGCCTCAAGCTGTGATTTCATCAGCTCTTATGACCGAAACAACAACTGAATGCTGACAAATACATAGCTGGAATCAGAATTGTGAGAATGTATTTAGTGTTTAGACTTCATTGAATGCTTATGAGTTGCTGCATGCATTAATCTCACTTATAACATCTGTATTCTATATTGTGAGGTAATATTTGAATGGTTGTAGTGAAAGCTCTGTGACACTGTAAATCACCAGAAAAGAGAAACATTAATTAGTGTGAAGTGCTGATCTTCAACAAGTGTTACAGCCTTCCCAACAAGACACCAGATGGACTATTGTGGGATGTTACAGAAGACAAAAGACTTTGTTGTTCTGCTATACCCTCACATGAAGATAAGCCATGCAAGTGGGTGCCTCCCATCAGTTGGGTCGCAGCTCAGAGCACATCAGGAGGGAGCTAAAAACGTAAACAAAAGGAAAAGGGTATCTCTATATTGTTTGTCTCTGGGAGGCAATGGTTTTCTAGGCATAATTAAGAGATTCCCGACTGCTTAGCCTGTTTTAGCTCTAAAGGACTCATAGAGTTTGCTTATTATGGAAGCTTCTATTACCTTTTAAAATTTAAGATTGTAATTCATTTGTGTACATGTATGTTTATTTGCATTAACATTATAAATAACTCTTGTTTCCTTTTCCTACTTGATAATCTTTATACATATATCTTTAGACTATAAGTGGTGTTGTCCTTGGTGTGAGATCTAAGGTACAATTGACCTGGGGTAAATGATTGGTCTTTTGGGACTAGGAGCAAACTGAATAGTTCTATGATTGTGGGTGTCAGGGACCATCTATCAAAAAGGTATGCTCACTTTGTGGTGAGATAGTTCAGAGTGCTGAAATGCGATTCCATGCTGAAGAGTTTACACTTGATGTAGGGAAACTGAAGATAGGGCTTTGAAGTTGTGGCTCAATCTGGAGCTCAGTCTCTGAAGCTCACCTGCCTCTTAGGTTTCAAAGCCTAAGCCCATCCCAAGCCCACAACTTCAAAGTGCAGTCTATGCAGCTTTTTTTAAAAACAGTGCTAGTACAAGTCCTATTAGACCACGTCTGTTGACCTGGGCAGGGATACTGACTCCAAAATGATGTGCAGACATAACAGTAGGCGCCACTGAACAACATTCTGGAAGAGCATGGCCCACACGTGGTATTTTGTCTTTGCGGGATTTAAATAGCTTATCCTGAAACCCAACCAGGATAAATTAAATGAGAATACATTAGATGTTACACTTTTCCCAAAGGAGGCCAAGCTTCTTTTTCATGGTTCAGATGGTATTTCTTAGATGAGCAATTCTTTTGCTGCCAACACCCTGTCAATTTTTGGAAACTCTTGGGAGTCTAACTCACTCAGGATGTTGACAAAAAATTGGAATCTGTATTCTGTGCCCTGGGAATAACATTACAAAGCTGTTAGTTTTATTCCATCTCTGTTCTTGTGGACTCTCAGTGGTTTCATACAGAGGTCTGTGAAATATAATATAAAATTTGTATTCATCTAGCTGGCTCAGTCTCCATCTGCCAGATATTCAAAAAAGATTGCATTAAGAACAAACAATTCCCCTCGCCTGACACCCCCATGAGGTTGTGTGCAGTTTGAGCCAGGTTTCTTATCTCTGAATCTCCAACGCTACTTTTCAGTGCAAACCCTCTAAGTCCCATAATTCCTCATGAATTTAAAACAGAGCAGTGATTAGATTTTTTCAGTACACTGACCTCTAGTGTTTCAACATGACAAGCTCAAGAGAAGAGAAATAAAGATAGGCATGGTGGAATAATGCCAAAAAATCCTTCTCACTGAATGATGTTTTACAAGCCCACAAGACAACTGATTGATTTAATAAAGAAGGAAATATGGAAAGTGTTGCTATGGTATCATGAGGTATATTTATATTACTTTTGCCACATATAGGTTCCATGGTATTTTTAATCTTTATTTTAATTATTGAGCTCAATTTTTTGAAATTACAGGGGCCTTTTAATTTTTTTTTGATTGTGTAAGATTCTGAGAGATTGAAATATTAATTGAAGCAAGAGCTGTCTCCCTCTTTCCTGAGAAATCAAATAATCTCTGGAGTCCCAGTTATATGCAAGATTTGATTAAAAATCTTATGGAGGTCATTGGAACAGCCAACACTGAAACGTGCTTTTATTTTATACATGAAAAGCTTTAGTTTAATGTTAGAAACAAGTCAGACATATATATTATTTATAATTTATTTTTCTTTATGTGCATACAAGAACCCAGAATACCGGTGGAATTTTATTGCTTGGAGCCTGAGCCCCAAAAGTGCTAAACTGCAACTGTGAGGAGCTGAATCCCTTTACTTCCCTTTGAGGGAGCTGGCCTCCATCTGCCTCCACCCCAAAATTGCAGCAATATAAAAGGTTTGCCGTTTGTTCACATTTCTAAAGAGGATTTCTAGAGACAAAAAGAAAAAAGAGCTTCATCTATTATTGTGATACTCTAAGGGAAGCTGTTTTTTTTTCTCTGATCAATTTCACATATGTTTCATAAAACCAAAGGCATATTCAGATATTTTTTGTGGAACTATAAAATCTCCACGGTGAACAGGAGAGATTGCCTCCTGAAATAGGAATGACAGCTACTGCAGAAATTATTTAAAAATAAATGCACGATAAAAATTGTTACACTCAAAGCAAGCTCTGCTACTTTTTTAAACTATTCTGCTTTGGAGGCTCATTTCCCCCTCTTTCCACAGAAAGTGAATAACTGGATAAAGCTAACTGGTCTGAGGGTGGGAGAAGAGGCACTTCAGTGCTTGAGTTCTCGGCAGCAGTTAGGGTGTGATGGAAATGTCTCACTAATTGTTCCACATCTTAGCCTCTTGGTTGGATAGAATCTTCTATAGGTAAGGTTAGGAAAATAAGGTTAATTTTCCATGCATAAGTGATTATCCATGCAAGAATGGATATATACCAATGTGCATATATAGGTAGTTTGGAAATGTAGTCTCCAGCATCCTGGACACCTACCCTAGAGACTCTCCCTTTTTCTGAAACATAGTGCCTTAGCTGAGATCTACAGAGGAGCTCAGACTAGATCCCTCTTGGAATAAACCAAAGAGGGCAGCTGGTGGGGAGTTCTCCAGTAGGGCCACTTTCCTTTGTTGTGCATCATTTTCACCCCACCAATTCAAAATAGCCTGAATCTATCGACCTTCAGGGTAAGACTTTCCTCGTTAGGAGAACTACTGAGGAAGTGAATGCTGCCTGAGCAAATGTGTATTGAAAGTTTGTCTTAATGTATTTGTTTTATTTTTCCCACATAGAGTTTTAGTGATCACTATATTTTATAGAGTGTCGAAGTAAAAAACAGAAAAAGAATCTGAGTGCAGCCATCCTAGTTGACTTAGGGCTGGTCTTCACTGGGGGAGGGGTCGACTGAAGATATGCAACTTCAACTATGTGAATAACGTAGCTGAAGTCGGCGTATCTTCAGCCGACTTACCTGCCGTCCTCATGGTGGTGGCGGTGCACTCCCCTGTCGACTCCAGCTTGTACCTTGCAATGAGCTGGAGTTATGGAGTTGACGGGGGTGCCCTTAGTGATCGATTTCTTGCGTCTTAATGAGATGCGGGAAATTGATTGCCAAAAGATTGATTGCTACCTGCCGATCTGGCGAGTAGTGAAGACCTTCCCTTAGAGACAGAGCAAAAAGAAGGACTTGTACAAGTAAAAAAACTGCAAGAAATGTTTTTGCATTTCTTCAGAAAAATAAGAGTGGAATGCTGACACTGAACAAGAACCGTTGAGATAAGTAGGCTATCAGGACGAAACATGTACAAACAGGAAGTAACCATTGAATGTTAATGTATGTAACGGAAGAGAATAAATACTTGTCTTTAAGCTGCTTGTTTTTGAAGATCTGCCCAAAGACAGGGGACCTTCTGTCCAACTGCAGTCTTCCCTTGCAATTGCTCACAATAAAATGTCTCTGAGTTGTTGCTAACAAACACAGAGTGAAGACTTGTTTTCTTCCACAGGAGTTGTTGTTTAATTTCTTTTGGAGACCTTGATTTATTGTTTTCATTAATTCTCAGAGGTACCCAGAGTATGATATAGTTTCATAAACCTAACAAACTGGTTATTCACTTGCATACACACACACTCTCTCTCTCACACACACCCACACACACAAAATGGGTGTATAACTACTAGTTTAAATAAACCTTGATCAATGCTATCTTGAGACTTGTCAAAAATTTGGACCTTAATAGCAGAGAGTTGTGTTTCCCAGTGGAAAAATTAGCAGATTATTGTATTATAAATGGAGTTGTACTGATCAAAAAGCTTTAGAGACTTTACAGCATTACACAGAGCTTAGTCTAATAACCTTTAGAAGTACTGCATAGAAATAAGACATCCATTTTACTGTGTCTGGATAAATAACTTTAATAGAAATATGCATAAGGTAAAAATACAGGAAGTATAGGATTATATGTTCCTTTTGCAAACACAGGGCCATGTTATCTGCTGGTCTACATCAGGGCAGTACAACTGAAAACAATAGTCATGTACCAAATTATACGAGCAGTGAATCTGGATCATAATTTTAAAAATAATTTTAGTTTTCATATTTTTGCAATGATCTAACATGTTACTGTGGGCTGAAATCTGCTTTGCTTTTTTATCAGCAAAAAAAATTTCTCTTAGCATTATTACATCTAAGAGCCTAACTTTGTGTGACAATACTTATCTGTATATGAGGAAAAATTATATGGACAAACTCTTTCCTTTTACCCTTCTAGTTTAATTGTACATCTATATTGTTACAGACTGACTGAAGGAGCCTATTAATTTTTTTCCCAGTGTAACAGGCACTGAATAGATGACCACAAAAAGCTCTCTCTTCATGTCACATTTTAATTGAATTTTTCAGAAAATAAGCACATAGAAGCACAGTCATTTCCTTAACTTAATCACAATTCTAGCACTGAAGTTACTATTACAACCTTCATGGGTCCAAGGCAAGGTCAGTCATTGTCTCTGAACATGATAAACAACATTTCAAATATGAATGTGAAAATGGCACTGCTTAGTTCAGAGAACTGGCAATGGGATTAGGAGATGGTCATCTTTTAGATCACTAGTTCAAATCTGGTAATGATTGCTACTTGGTTGTTTACAGTATGTGAAATGAATTGCTGGCATCAGTCCACCTCTCAGTTATAACCAACTGACATTGGTGGTGGTAGTCTCGGTAGAGTGTTCAGTCTACATTCCCATTCTGTCTTTGCTCTACTTCCAGGATGATCTCTGCAGAACAGAAAGGTGGAAAATTTGCACTACCACTACAAGTTTCAGGCGGTTGCCTCTGAACTGCAGTTTTCAGTGCTGTTGATCATAGAATCATAGGACTGGAAGGGACCTCAAGAAATCATCTAGTCCAGTCCCCTGCACTCATGACAGAACTAAGTATTATTTAGACCATCCCTGAAAGGTGTTTGTCTAACCTGCTCTTAAAAATCTCCAATGAGGGAAATTCCACAACCTCCGTAGGCAATTTATTCCAGTGCTTAACCACCCTGCTAGTTAGGAAGTTTTTCCTAATGTCCAATCTAAACCTCCCTTGCTCCAATTTAAGTCCATTGCTTCTTGTCCCATCCTCAGTAGTTAAAAAGAACAATTCTTCTCCCTCCTACTTGCAGCAACCTGTTACCTACTTGAAAACTGTTATCATGTCCCCTCTCAGTCGTCTCTTTTCCAGACTGAACAAACCCATTTTTTTCAAACTTCCTTCATAAGGGGAAGCAATGCAATCATAGGTCATATTTTCTAGACATTTAATCATTTTTGTTGCTATTCTCTGGACTTTCTCCAATTCGTCCACATACTTCCTGAAATGTGGCACCCAGAACTGGACACAGCTGAGGCTTAATCAGCGTGGAGTAGAGCAGAAGAATTACTTCTAGTGTCTTGCTTACAACACTCCTGCTAATACATCCCAGATGATGTTCACTTGTTTTGCAAGTGTTACACTGTTGATTCATATTTAACTCTGACCCCCAGGTCCATTTCTGCAGTACTCCTCCATAGGCATTTTCCATTTTGTATGTGTGCAAATGATTGTTTCTTCTAAATGGACTACAGTAGACTCTCGATTATCCATGATGATAAGGAAAAATATTAATCCTGGTTAATAAAATCCCAGATAATCACCATCCATAGGAAATATGGGGTGGGGAGGTTGGTTCACCAGCCACCCTGCGCTGGGGAGCGGGGGTGTTGGTTCACTGGCTGCCCTGTGCCCTGGTGGGTTTTTTTTTGTGTATGTGTGTGTGTGTGTGCTTGGGGCCGCAACAAAGCCACAGCCAGCCCTGTGAGTTACACATATTTTTTTTTGACATCCTGGTTAATCCACAACCTGGTTAACCCAATCCTGGATAATTGAAAGTCTACTGTACTTTGCATTTGTCCCTATTGAATTTCATCCTATTTTCTTCAGACCAGTTCTCCAGTTTGTCCAGATCATTTGAATTATAATCCTATCCTCCAAAACACTTGCAACCCCTCCTATCTTGGAATCATCTGCAAATTTTAAGTGTACTGTGTATGCCATTATCTAAATAGTTAATGAAGATATTGAGCATCATATTGTCTTTATATCAACCACCAAGATATATCCTGATATTAAGGTGCCTTTTACAATCCTCTTGGCTTATTCCTTGTGCCCCTCTTTCTCTCTGAAGCATTTCTTCTCTGTCATACCCCACCAGTCTGTTCTATGGATATGGGTATGGATTACTTTGGTAGCAACTTTGAAATGTTCCCCAGTTTTCAGATATTCCCTGTCTTTTAATGCTCTTCCAATCACATGATGCTCCTCTGGCCCTCTTATATATTTTTCTCCCTCTCCTTGATGAGCTAATCACTCTTCCTGCAACCTACCCCCTGCAGAGCTTAGCTCCTGTTCTACACTTCCTTGTATGGCTATGTAAAAAAATAAAAACTTCAAAGGTATCAGGCTGAAGTTTCCAGTTTCCATATCTGAAATGTCAATTTTCCACTGATGCTTTATGCATGCTGCCTAGGTCCATGTATGATAACCAGAATCTTATGACTATAGTCAAGAACAGATAAAGAATTTTGTTCAATACTTTCAAATGCCTCAGCTGCTGTGAATATTAATAACAAGGAATAAATATAAAAAGTGTTCAGAATAACTAATCTATATTTTTGCACCATGGTCATTATCAACTGTAGACAAAATGTGTTATTTATGCAATTTTTCTTCCCTCGTATTTAAAGATATTGGGTGAAATCCTGGCCCCTTTGAAGTCAATGGAATTTTTGGTTTGACTTCAGTGGGGCCAGGATTACACCCACTGTGAATAGCAGGATTCCTCCAGGGGAAGAGTGGGGAAATTCTTGGACTGTTTAGGGTTGGTTTATGTTTTTCTTACCTTGCTCTGGCAGCAAAAGGACCTTAACAGGGGCTAAGGATCTAGTCCAAAGAGCTCACTAACAACAGAAGTCCTGAACACCACCAACCCCACACATTGCAACTTTAATTCTGTCGCTGTGGGAGATGGGGAAGTATGAGTAAAAAAAGGGCAGAAGTCTGGTGTCTCTAAGGGACAGAGATAAGGTTATGATTTGCTGTTTGTGGATGGGTAGATGGTAGTTGAGTCATTAGGGCTAGATTCACAAATGGATTTGGGCACCTAACTGCCATGCTAAGTGCCTAAATCCAAAATTTATGTCCTTAAAACCACTGCTCATCTGCTGCCTAATCATGAAAGTGCATAAATTAAATAATTAGACATTCCACCAGAGAGAGAGAGAGAGAGAGAGAAAGAGAGAGAAAGAGAGAGAAACTGACTATATAGTCTAGTGGTAAGGGCCCTTACTCATTATGTGGGAGAAATACTTTCAAGTCCCTGTTCCGATGACTAAGTATTTTAAATAAAGTGGAATAGCTTCAACAGGAGACACCAATCCCACAGCTTATGTTTAGGCCTAGGTTTAAGTCTCTACATTACTTCAGGCAGAGGGGGATTTGGTCCTACAACCTCTAACCACTGGGCTAAAGAACCCCATGGTGCTTACAATGGCACCATCACTTCTTGCAAGAAAAGGCTTAGGTACCTAACTTCAGGCTCACATATCGGAATCTTGAACAATCATAGGCACCCCACTCTAGCTCAAAGTTGGGAGTGTAAGTTCCTGTGAGGGGTTGGGCTTAGGATAGCACTTCCTACTGACTAGTTTAGGTGGTTCCCACTCATTGTGCTGGTTTTTGTGAATCCCATTCTTGGGTGGCTAACAGTGTCCATGCATTGTATAGGGTAGATTCCACTAAGAGGCAGGACTCCTAAAGGTTAGGTGTTGCAATGCTGAGTCTAAGTCCCTTTTGGCAGAGTCTGTGTTGGTGGGTAGAGGAGGCTGAACTATTAGATCACTTAAGTTTTATTTGCTTGTTTTTTATTCTATATTAGATGCTATGTGAGGAACAGCGTTTAACTAATAGGCAGGATAGAGTTTTTGTGTATGTATATGTATAAACAAGTCCTCCGAATATGTACAACTAGGAATAGTGCTTACTATAGTCCCTATGAAGTATGATACTCCTTTGGTTACATAAATATTTCTGCTTTTTGGGGATAAATCTTCAGAAGACTGAAACCCCCCACCCACTCTTTGGGCAGGTGCAGTTTGCACAGAGTGTGTGCAGATCTGAGTCTTGTACTTGCACCTCTAGCTACCTGATTTGCACTTACGTTTAGATGGAGGTTCACATTTAGATTAACATCCACCATATAACTGCATGTGCAAAAATCCAAGCACAATTTTGCGGCTGCTAACCCTGCCCACAAAGGAGACAATCCTTTCGAAAATCAGACTCTTAATGGTTGTGATGATGTCTAGGTAATCTTGAATGTGGGTATTTTGTGCAAGATGAATATTTCACTAGCTGCAGCACAACATGATTCATTATAGTTGGGTTTATATCCAATGCAGAATAGTGTTGTACACTGGTGTATTGCACTGGTAATGGTGCTGTCTTTTGAATACTATTTAAAACCAAATTTCTTCCTTCCTTGTCTTTTGGGTGTTAGATTTTTGTGTTTTGCTATTAAGTACCCTTGTGTTCTTTTTTTTTTGGGGGGGGGGGTGAGAAATGAATGGGGTATCTCAGATAATGAGGGCAACATGTTCTCTCTTTGTGAATTTATTTTTTATTTTTTGTGTTTGAGGCTGTGCAGGAATTATTGCTGAGTATTTAGTGGTTGTTCTCTTTGCCAAATTAATCTTCTACTGGTGCTTAAAACTCAACTTCACATGAAACCTTTAGCAGCTCAGTAGAACTATGATAGATGACAAAGAGCATTTTGAAGACTAGACCCCAGTCAGAGCTGTAATAGAGGAATTAAACTGCAGATTTCATCATTATGCTATTTTAGGAGTGATAAATTAATCATACCACATTTATATAAAAGAGATCAAACTGTCAAGAGCAGAGTTCTCACTAGCCAGGCTATTTAACAGTGAAAATAGCATTGGTTATGTCTTGAATATAGAGTGCAATGTAGAAGTAACAGTTTGTCTTAATATTATTGGCTTGCTGATGTGTGTAGTAGCTGGCAACTCAGCCTTCCCTAATAGCAGTTTTTGCAGTAGTGGGTCATATTTGTGGCCCCTATGTAGATGCTATTTAGGATTTATTTAGCATAAAGCTTAGCTCTGCACAAGTCACTGCATGTGATTTTTTTTCTTCCCCCAGGGAAAAGAGCCCGAATATGGTGAACTCTACTCACAAATTAAATTTTACAGACAGCAAACCAATTTAGGCATTGAAATAGGTACTTCATGTGGTGACAGTCCAGCTTATGTGACAGGTATCTCTTTCTAACAGCATTTTACATACATATTGCTTACATAAGATGAAACCTATGGACCTTGGGACTATGCCACAGTTCCACGCCTGGGCAAGACAGAACAATATGGTGGAGACAGTGAGTGCAATGATTTTTCCATCTGTTGAGATGTACCTGTCTAGTAAAGTGGTTTGCAATCGAGAGAACCTTCTGGATCTGCTGTGGCTCTGGGACTCTCAGCTAGCAGTAGCCAGTGGTGACTTTTTTCATTTGCATCTGACTCAGAAGTTGCAACCTTTCCTTTTGGATGTGGACTTTCCTGTGGTTAGCGACGCCTTTCTTGCCTTCATATACTATCTGTCTAATTTATCTTGGCCACCATATTGGAGAAGCTGAGACTGTCAAAGTTTATTATTGTATTTAACCTGGCAACATCCTTGTGAGATAGATTATTCCCATCTTTATAGACGAGGATCTGAGACACAGAGATTAAGGGTCAGACTTTCAAAGACATTTAATACTTAAAGATGCAGATAATTGCTAGTGGGATTTTCCAAGGTGCCTAAACAGGTTAGGTGCCTAAATCCCATAAATTTCAATGGAAGTGAGGTGCTTATCCTGTTTTTGACACTTAAGAAAATCCCACTAGACACCTGAGTGTATCTTCAGGCACTTAAGTACTGTTGAAAAATCTGGCTGTAAGAGATCTGAAAAAGGTAACACAGGAAACCTAGTCTTCCTGAGTCCTAGGCCAGTGTCTGAACTATGCGATTAGTCTTGTTTTCTAAGGCTATGACTACATTGCATCTTAAATTATGTCACTTGGGTGTGTGAATTAGCCATCCAGCTGAGTGATATAATTTATGCCAATTTAGAAGCCAGTGTGGACAGTGTTATGTGGGTGGGAGATGGGAAATCCCTCTCCTGCTGGCTTAGAGCAGCTACACAGAGAGTTTACAGTGGCGCTGCAAGTTCTATAGTGGAGTCATAGCCTGGGTCTGAGCCTGGGACTGCTGCACTGTGCTTATTTTGGGGATTATTCTAAATTATATTAATCTTCTTAGAGTATGCACAACGTGCCTCAGGTGGTACATGACCAGGATTGATCACTAAATGCGGTTTGCTGGTTGGATCACTAGCTTCCCTAGTCTAGACCAGGTATTGATGTGTGCAAAGAATGCTGATTCACGCCCGCCCCTCCCACTATATTAATAAAATGTTGCAGGTGTATTTGGCCAACGTAATCCTAGATAGTTGAGGATCTGAGGATATATGAAATAAAAAACAGCGTTAAAAATAGGTTTCAAAGGTAAATGGTCTTTCATCTGAGAGGTAGGAGAATTACCAACCGTTTTATACAGCTTATCTGTTAGTAACACTATTCCTTTAGGAATATACACAGAGGGGCTTAGACTCTTTGACTCAGTACTAGGGGTAGGGAGTGTGACAAAGGTGGGATTGCAGGGACCAGTCCCTGGCATTTATCATGGCATCCTCAGGGCTCCTGGCTGACTACAGCCTCAAGGGGTTGTTGTGGTAGCTAGAGCATGCCAGGGTATAATGATTTCATGGTCCTGCATTGGTGCTGGAGGATGCAGGAGCGGGGAGGGGAGAAGAGGGTAGGAGGTGTAGCAGCTGATACTGTGGCACATAGATTCTCCCATACATAACAAATAGCTTTGCCGGGTGCAGGAGTGTAATTTCCAAGGATCCTGATGTTCTTCTGTGCTATAATTTCATCTTTTCAGTTTTTTCATTCTTTTAATAAAAAATATTGCAGGCAAGAACCTCTCTCTGCTTGAAAGGGATTTGAGTTTTAGATAGAATAAGAATGTGGTCAAATTTAGAATGTGTAGCTATGCCAATAGATCTTTAAATTGATGTGCTATTCTGTGGGGAGTAAACACATCAATGCCTGCACTTACAGCCTCATTTCAGCAATCAAAACTGTTTTTTATAAAATGTTAGGTGCTTTCCCAATTCACAAGTGCACCTACTATAGCATATTGTTATTACCCTGGAGTGTACAGGGAAACTTGGCTTTAACATGCATGGGTAAGTTGAATACTTTAGTCCCATGGAAAGCAGCAAGCATGCATATTTTATGTGCAGTACAAATTAGCCATGCATAGTACCAAATGCATGCCTGAGGGAGGCATGGTGCTTTGAAAATGGAATCCAAATGAAATTTACTTATTAGTAAAGGAATCAAATCCTGAGCTAGATCCTCAGTGGAGTAAATCAGCACAGGTCTATTGATTTCAATGATGCTGTGTTCATTTGCAACAGCTGAGGATCCGGCCTACAGTGAACATCAGGTAAACAGCCATATTTCTATGAATACATTGAAAGTACTTTATATAAGTTTTACATACATACATTTTCTTAATTTAAAAATCTGGTATAACACCTGATTTTGTAAGCATTTCTAACTGAGCATAGTGCTTTATTGACATAACAGATTGCCAGAGATGGGATCCTCTTCCAGAGGAGAGCCTGCAGAAACTGGAGTGAGGAAAGAGGAAGTACCTTAGCATGGACTTAGAGAGGAAGAGTGGGGAGCCAATCTGCAGCCCATCCATCCATCTTCCAACTTGAATGAGAACCAGTAAGTAACCATGCACAAGCTAATATTGTGCCAATTTTTAAAAAGGCTAATTGGGATGACCCAGGTAATTATCTTGCCTGGGGTCGATGTCAGGCTGACAGGCTATAATGTCGGGGCTAATAACGGGGTTTGATTAACAAAGAATTAGAAAAAGATAAAGTGCTTAATACAAATCAACTACGGATTTTGGAAAAGATATCAGTTTAGTTTGACAGGAACTCTTTTTTATGAAATTACAAGTTTTATTGATAGAGGTAATATACTAAGACTTACCTAAGGCATTTCCCTTGTTTGCACATGTAGGGTTGCCAGTTTTGGTTAGACATATTCCTGAAGGTTTCATCACATGGCATAATCTTTAATTAAGGATTAATCTTTAATTCCTGGAGACTCCAGGGCAATCCTGGAGGGTTGGCAACCCAAACCACATGACATTTTGATTAGAATGATATAAAATTAACATGACACACAGTAAATGTATTAAAATTGGCTAACTGATAGTTCTCAGAATGTAAATGGGGAATTGTCACTGAGTGGGTGTGTTCCAGTGATGTCCTGCGGGGATCAGTTCTTGGCACTACACTATTTAACATTTTTGTCAATGATTTGGAGGAAATCATCACCGGTAAAGACTGCAGAGGACACAAGAATTGGGGGAGTGGTAAATAAAGAAGAGAACGAGTCACTAATTCAGAGAGGTGTGGATCTCTTGGCAGACCATGTGCAAGCAAACTATGTGCGCTTTAATAATGTTAATTGTAAATGTATACACAGAAAGGCAAAGAACATACATAATGATAGGATGGGATATTCTGTCCAGGGGAAGCAGTGACTCTGAAAAAGATTTGGGGATCATGGTGGCTAATCAGCTGAACATAAGCTCCCAGTGTGATGATGTGGCCAAAAGATCCTGGGACACATAAACAAGAATCTTGAGTAGGAATAAAGAGGTTATTGTATCTCTGTATTTGGCACTCATGTGACTGCTGCTGGAATACTCTGTCCAGTTTTGGGGTCCACAATTCATGAAGGATGTTGATTAAGTTGGAGAGGGTTCAGAGAAGAACCACAAGAATGATTAAAGGATTAGAAAGCACATGTAAGTTGAGTGATTGAGCTTTTTGAGTCTATCTATTTAGTTTAATAAAGAGAAGGTTAAGAGGTGACTCGATTACAGTCTATAAGAATCTATATGGGGAAAATATTTAATAATGGTCTCTTCAGTCTAATAGAGAAAGGTATAACATGATCCAATGGCTGGAAGTTAAAGCTAGATAAATTCAGACTGCAAATAAGGCACACATTTTTAATGGTGAGAATACTTAACAGTTAATTTACAAAGCGTCCTGGTGGAGTCTCTATCACTGACAATTTTTAAATCAGGATTGGATGTTTTTCTAAAAGATATGTTCTAGGAATTATTTTGGGGATGTTCTATGGCCTGTGTTAAACAGGAGATCAGACTAGATGATCCCTTCTGGTCCTGGACTATCAATCTACACCGATACCATCTAAAACATCTGCCTTTTCAAATAATCTAGTAAGGTCCCTAGACTTTAGTGGCTGGAAATCACTGCCTTGCACTTACAGTAAAATTTTCAAAAGTACCCAACTGACTTAGGTGCCTAAGTCATATTCACTTTCAGTGGGATTTAGTCTTCTAAGTGCCTAAGGCTTGTCTTCATGGGAGGGCTGGAGTGTGGGTGGGTAAAGTGCTGTACAAGTGGTGTGATTTCTAAAGTGCACTAATGTGTTGCACATTAATGGGTCTATGCTGAGCCTGTTGGTGTGCACTAAAGGTTCCCTAGTGTGCTTTAATGTAGTACAATTTCACACAGCACTTCATTAAAGCACACCCGCAGGATCTATCCAGATCAATTAATGTGCAACACATTAGTATGCTTTAGAAATCACATACCTATAGATCAGGGGTTCCCAAAGTTGGTTCCTGGATTGTTCGGGGTAAGCTCCTAGCGGGCCACAGGGCACTTTGTTTACCTGAGCCTCTGCAGGTATAGTCGCTCGCCACTTCCAGTGGACATGGTTCACTGTTCCCGGCCAATGGGTTCACCATTCCTGGCCACCACTTCCCGCAGATCCATTGGTCAGGAATGGCAAACCGTGGCCACTGGAAGCTGCAAGCAGCCGTACCTGCGGATGCTCAGGTAAACAAAGTGCCTCAGGGCCCTCCAGAGGCTTACCCTGAACAAGCTGTGAACCAACTTTGGGAACTCCTGCTGCAGAGTCATTCGTCCATCAGGAAGACAAGCCCTAATCACTTCTGAAAATGGGATTTAGGCTCCTAGATGATCTAGGAGCATTTGAAAATTTTACCTTTAGATACTAAGGTGATAAGTACCTGAGAAATCTTATAGTTTAATTAGCTTACCCTAATAAAAGTAAAAGCCAGCCTGGCGCGCTTTCATTCCTCACTTTCATTATTTTAGAGGAGTGGTCCCCAAACAGTGGGGAAGAATGTTCATTGGGGCCTGGGCCAGCTCCCATCACCCAGCTCCCCTCTTCCCCCAACTGTGCTCCATCCCTGGCTCCTGGCCCCGGCTCTGCTCCTGGCCCAGCCCCCTGTTGTGGCCCTGGCTCATCTTCTGGCCCCACCCCTGCTGTGGCCCCAGCCTTGGTCCTTGGCTCCTGGCCTAGCTGTGGCTTCGTACCTGGACATGGGCCCAGCTTTGGGCCTGTCTATGGCTCCACTTCTGGCCCAGGCTCTTCTGCTCCTGGGTCCAGCCCTCAGTTTAGTGTCATCCATGAACTTGTTGAGGGTGTAATCTATCCCATCATCCATATAATTAAGAAAGATGTTGAACAAACCCAGCCCCAGGACCGACCCCTGCGGTACTCTGCTTGATACCGGCTGCAAACTAGACATCAAGCCATTGATCGCTATCCATTAAGCCCGACAATCTTGCCAGTTTTCTATTCATCCAAGCCATACTTTTTTTAACTTGCTGGCAAGAATATTGTGAGAGACCATATCAAAAGCTTCGCTAACATCAAGATATATCATATCCACTGCTTTCCCCATTTTCACAGAGCCAGTCATCTCATCATAGAAGGCAATCAGTTTGGTCACGCATGACTTGATCTTGGTGAATCCATATTGAATGTTCCTGATCACCCTCCTCTCGTCCAAGTGCTTCAAAATTGTTTCCTTGATTACGTGCTCCATGATTTTCCAGGGACTGAGGTAAGGCTGTAGTTCCCTGGGTTCTCCTTCTTCCCTTTTCTTAAAGTTTGACAGTATATTTGCCTTTTTCCAATCGTCCAGGACCTCTCCCGATCACCATGAATTTTCAGATATCACGGCCAATGGCTCTGCAATCACACTAGCCAATTCCCTCAGGACCCTTTGATGCATTAGATCTGGACTTGGCCTCATTCTCCCCGCAAGTTGACACCTGGAAACATGTCTGGAGGACAAAGACTTGGAACAGAGGAGGATGGTTCCAGGCTGGAAAAGCCTGTATATTGAGGAACTATCCCATCTGTCAGTGTGAGACACTGCTTGATTCAAATCCTGTTTAGTTTGTAGAACTTGGATTGCAAATTTACTTTTATTTCTTAGGTAACCAATTTTGATCTCTCTGCTTACTACTTACAATCACTTAAAATCTACCTTTCTGTAGTTAATAAATCCATTTTATATTTTATCCAAAACAGAGTGCTTTGGTTGAAGTGCTTGAGAAATCTCAGCTCAGTTTACAAAAGCTAGTGGGTGTCCTCTCCACATTGAGGGACAGGCAGACTGGGTAATGAACTTACACTGGTCATGCTTCTGACCAGTGCAGGATGGTACAGTTCTGGGGTGCAAGGCTGGGGAGCTGAGGGAATTGTTTAGAGTTTCTTTATTGTTGGTTCATGAGTGGTCAGGGAAACCATTCATGTAACTCAGTTGGGTGTGTTCCTGACTGTGGATGTCAGTAAGTTCAGCACCTGTCACAGGTTTGTAGCTTGGCAACTGCTTCAGAGTGAGAGGAATACCCCCACATTGGTGGGACAGAGGGTTTAGAACAGGGATGGACAAACTTTTTGGCCTGAGGGCCACATTGGGGTTACAAAATTGTATGGAGGGCTGGGTAGGGAAGGCTGTACAACCCCAAAAAGCCTGGCTGCACCCCCTCTCTGTCCCTCCCATTTCTTGCCTCATGACTGCCCCCCTCTGAACCGCCAATCCCCTGCTCCTTTTCTCCTGACTGCCCCCTCCCAAGACCCCCCCGACTCTAACTGCTCCCCCAGGACTCCACCCCCTACTTATCCCCCACTCCCTGTCCCCTGACTGACCCAACCCCTATCCACACCCCCACCCCCTGACAGACCCCTGGGATTCCGACACCTATCCAACCCCATTCGCCATCCCCTGACTGCCCCCCTGCCAGATCCTCCGCCCCATCCAACTGCCCCCCTGCTCCCTGTCCCCTGACTGTCCCCTGGGACTCACTGCCCCTTATCCAACCCCCCGACCCCTTACCATGCTGCTCAGAGCAGTATGTCTGGCAGCCATGCACCTTGGCCAGAACTGGACACGCTGCCTCACAAGAGCATGCAGCTCCACCTCCCACAGCACTGCCTATGTGGCTGCACGGGATGGGGGACAGCTCACCTCCTCAGCTGGGAGCTCAGGGGCTGGACAGTATGGTTCCACAGGCCGGATGTGGCCCATAGGCCATAGTTTGCCCACCACTGGTTTAGAGGTCCCACAGTCCAGGTTGTAGCCTGGAAACCCTGTCACAGTGTTAATTGCCCACTTCATCTTGAATGGTTTCTTGTAACATGTGTTCTACCCTTGTATTTAGTTGTGAATCTTACCAAGACCTAAAGAAGAACTCTGTGGAAGCTCAAAAGCTTGTCTGTCTTATCAGCTGAAGCTGGTCCAGTAAAAAATTACTTCACCTACCTTGTCAGTCTGTTAAATATTCTAAGGGTTCAATCCTGCAGATGTTTACACATGGGAATGAAGTTACTATGTGAGTGGGTGCTTGAAGGATTGGGCCTTAAAATAACAGAGCTGCAGTCTAAACAAATCTTACTGAACGTACGAAGTTGCATTTTATAGGCATTTTTATTAGATTTCTATGAAACATGCAGGCAGCTGGATATATTGTAACGTGCACAGTCACCCCACAGATGAAATGCATTCTTTAAAAGTAAAGGCCTAATTTCAGTCTTGGTATAAGTGAATGCAACCCTCCTCAAGCCAGGTGAAGTTGTACTGTCTTATGCTCCAGAAGCTAAAAATGCCCCAAAAGGCAATGTGGTAAAGTAGGAATTTAGGGCTGCATTTTTGATCATCTGTGTTCCTGAGTGCCCACCTGCAATGTGTAGGGCCTGGTTTTCCAGAAGGGTGAACACCTGCAGCTTGCATGGACTCCAAGAAGAGTTGTGGGTGCTTGCATCTCTAAAAAACAGGCTACAGATATCATAAGCTGGGTATCCCAAAATTGTGACTTTCAGAATGGGATGCCACTTTTAAAATGTGTGCCATACAGACTAGCAACAAGCATAACATAATTTAAAAACCCCCTCTATCAAAACCTGGTTATTGCAGAGTTAAGATGTTGAATTAATTCTTTTCAGGAAAAAGAGTTAAGTCTTATTAGACTGTAAATCCTGTTACAAAATACTCAGCCAACATTCCATGAGTAACCTTACCTCTTCAGTCTAACATTTTTTTATTATACATTGTTTTGTGCCTGATTGGATCATTGTCTTTATATGGGGCTTTTTTAATGTCACTGTAAATGTGGTTATTTCTGTGAATTTATTGATGGTGGTACTTGCTATTATGCTTCTTTCTCATTGTTCTATAGAATTTCTGGCTGAATTTGTTTTGGTGTGAAATTCAGTCCAGAATGCCCCTGATGATCAGAGATCATGCTGTTGTAGAACTGCTGTGTATTTTTATTTGAGTTTGATAACTTTGCTGCTTGTGGGGACACTGCAGGTTTTGGAGCCATTGCTGAGAAATGGAGATGATATGACAGCTGTGGATCAATGATATTGAGGGACCTGAGAACATTCCATGGGGGAAAACAACACCTCCCACAAATACAGACTCGCTATCTTTAATACAACAGGAATACAGGTACATCAGACTCGGCAGTCAGGGGAATAGTCTCTTAAGAACCTGGAAGTAAAAATACATTCAACAATTTTGCTCCAACTTGTTTTGTGTATCTGTATATCAGAGTATGTACACATATACAGAGCAGGAATAAAATGGGACTACTCTTTGTTCTTAGATTGTCAGGGGAACATAAAACAAAATCAGTTCTTGTCTTCTGGAGAAAAGATAGCATAATTCCTTGCTGTCAGCAAATAGCATGAGCAGGTTAGACAAACACCTGTCCAGGATGGTCTAGATAATACTTAGTCCTGCAATGAGTGCAGGGGACTGGACTAGAGGACCTCTTGAGGTTCATTCTAGTTCTATGATTCTGTGATTGTATAAATGAGAATTCCTGCCCCTCCCACACCGCCAGCACACGCTTCAGAATTAACAAAATAACAGAAAACACTGTTTTTATTCCAGATGGTGTTCGTGCACTTGGTAACTTCTCAGCTGGCTCCAGTTTAGGAGGCTAGGCATCTCCCTTGTTCACACTAGGCTTCTGATGTAGCCTCTTAAGTGGTTTGGATGCTGTAACTGAATAAATCGCCTCTTACCAATCCACCTGGACTCATCTCTTATTCGACTGTGCAACAAACATGCATGTTAACAGTACTGAGAACTAGAGGTGCTTTTTACTCGTGTATTACCAAGGAGTTTCAAAATGCTTGCTAAAAACACTCTTGTTCTTTCTTTTCTACATGATGTTTATGGAAGAAACCTGTACCTTGTTTCCATTTTAGATGGAATAAACCATTATTTCATTAAGTTGATTTTTATATTCAGGTTTTGAGCTGTTTTGTCATTTTGAATAAGATAAGAGAGAAAATCATTCTAGGCTTCTGGAATATAGGGGATATTTCTAGATCCCTTCTGTAGCTGGGAAATGTGCTATAGATAGTGATGCATGTCCTATAAAACCTGGACAGGGATGCTACCAGTGAAGATATGGAGAGAGATTTTACAAAACCTGCCTGTGTGAAATCAGTTACTTAGCAATAGCTGGTGGCTATTGCATGGGTCTTAAAATGAAACTCTTCAACAGATTGCTATAGTGATTTTCTTCCTATTTAAAGTAAACTATAAGAAAACTATTGCAGTTTCCTCCATTAATCTTTGTGGCAGATGCCACACTGCATCTAATAGAGCAGTGCACGTTCCATGCTAATTCTATGTATGTATAAAAAGTCTATGTACAATTATGTTCTACAGCACTCACTATTAAAGAAGTAACTTTTGCTAGCTGATATTGCGTGGTAGTATCTGAGAAACTACCACTCCATTATAACTGGAGCTGAATGGAAAAAAATGCAGGTGCATGAAATTATCCGTTCTAACCATGGAAATTTTGGGCTCAGGTTGCTAATGTTTCAGGGTTATTTACAGAGACCAACTCAAAGAAATACCTATATTTCAACAGCAGCATCCACCTACTTAAGGTATTTCTATGGCCCCTCCTACCATAGTATCTGTGCCTCACACTACTTTGTAGCTGGGAACAAATTAATTTGTCCAACATAACACTGGCAGCCTTTGGCAAAGTTAGGACTCAAGCTCACATCTCCTGAGTTATAGGTTGGTGGGCTAATCACTAGGAAATCCTTCTGTTCTTCCTTCAGAGAATGTGTCCATGTTTGTACTTATTCCAGTCACTGTTTTTTTCCCACTATTCTTTCCTATCACAGCTGAGCCTCTTAGTAGTAATCCATCTATTCTCTTTGAATCTCAAACTGATGCTGAATTCTCACTTTGCTGTCAGCCTCTACAAGCCTCTGTTTGTGTTTTACTCAACTTGTTTGGCTTAAGTATATATTTTGTCTTCTTGAATAGGTATCTTATACTCAACAGTAAATATATTTGGAAATGTACAGATGCTACACATGTAAAATAGGCACTTTAATACCCTACTGAAAACATGAACTACTTTACCTTCTGCATATTGAGTATACATCATCCTTTGTATTCTTTGTGAGTTCTGAGGACTCTGTGCCATCCTTGGTAAAAATGAATATCAGATCAGTTGTCAGATGCCATTAAACCATGGTGATTTGGCTTACAGCTTGCAACTCTTTTTAGCTTTTCAAATACTGTTGAATAATTAAAATGAGATCTCAGTAATGCATTTTGCTTGTAAATCAGGTAGATTTGTTCAGCAACAACAATAATTACCTTTAGAGTTTTGGACTTGATCAATACCACTTTCCTTAGGGTATTTCTTTATTAGACACTTTACATAGCTGTCGTGCATATGAAGAACATAATACATCTATTAATGAAATAAAAAATTGAAGATGCTTTGGTAAGCCAAAACCCCAGTATTCAAAGTGCTGATGTATTTCTATTGAGCTCCATGCTCACTATATTCAACTTATTTTGCGCTTCTGAAATGTTAAGTAGTGACCCTACCATTCTCCCATTTATAAATCACATTGTCTCTGCCTCTTATGTCTACATGGTGTGATGTGCGAGCCTGGATTATATTTAATTTATATTTAAAAATTCTAACAAACTTTCATGTTGGGCAATCATCTGAGGGATTTTGCACATCAGTGCAATTTTGCACATTGCTTGGGATGTGTGGTGTAGCATTAGAATGCACTGTGGACAAGGATCTTATTCAAAGATAATAGAACAGTAAAGGAGTCATGGATTACTTCAGTTTGGCTTCAGGATTGGCAAACTAAACTTCAAAATCCAAAAGCTGCCCCAAACTGTTGATTTTCCTCCCCCTTATTGTCTTGACTCCCATTTGTCTCTCAGTATGCATTACTGTAACTCCGCCAATGCTGGTCCCAAGCCCGGATGAAAAAGGAGGAAGGTTGGGCATGGGGCTAGCAACCCCATCCCGTAAAAATTTACCCGCTACAGAAATGCAAGCAATAGATAATTCAGAGACCAACTTCCTGGAAAATGAAGGATCTTCATTTACCTGAAGACACATGATGATAGGTAGTGAAAGCAGCAAGGAAGCCACTAGGCCGACTACCCTTCTCTCAACCAGGAGAACCACCATTGGTACATGAAATGTCAGGACCATGTATGAGACAGGCAAGACGGTGCAGGTAGCTGCTGAGATGAGGAACAACAACCTGACAATTTTGGGAATCAGCGAGACCAGATGGACACAAGCCGGACAGAGGCAACTGATGTCAGGAGAACTGTTGCTGTACTCCGGACATGAAGAGAGCGCTCCCCACACCCAGGGAGTAGGCTTCATGCTGTCCAAGCTGGCACAGAGGGCAGTGATTGGATGCGAGGCACACGGCCCCAGGATCATCACAGCATCCTTCAGAACTAAACAGAAGAGGATCAAGATGAATGTTATCCAATGCTACGCCCCCACCAACGATAGCGAAGATGTGACGAAGGACCAGTTTTACAGCAGACTGCAGAAGATCGTGGAGACATACCCAAACAGAGACACCATTATCCTTATGGGGGACCTCAACACCAAAACTGGACTCAACAGTACAGGATACGAGCATGTCATGGGGGCCCACGGACTAGGAGAGATGAACTAGAATGGCGAGAGACTTGCAGACCTCTGTGCACTGAATAATCTGGTCATCGGAGGCAGTATCTTCCCTCATAAGCGGATTCACAAGAATACCTGGTGTGACAAAGCTCCAAGTCTGTACTTGTGGGTCCTGCGCTTCCTGGCAGATTTAGGGGCCTCAGAAACTCATCTAGGCCCCAGAGTGACCTCCCTTTCTCAGTATAATTGGCAAGAGTCACCACCTAGTGAGTTACCTTCATCACAGGCCAGTATGGAAGATGGAAAAGTGGGGAGCCCAGGCCCGCCCTCTACTCCGGACTCCAGCCCAGGGACCCTAATAGTATCAGCTAAGATGGCTGACCTTTTAGGCACAAAACACAATACAATTCCCTGGGCTACTTCCCCACAGCAGTCCCCACTTCTTCAAACTCCACTTCACCCTTACCTCAGGGCCTCCTTCCTTCAGTATGATATGTTGTCCAACACTCAGTCTCACCAACAGCATAACTTCCTTCCACAGCTCCTGACACTCACAGCCACCTGACTAACTGGGAGGTTTTTATCTGGTTTCAGCCAGTCCCTGATTGGGACACCTGAAGCCAATCAGGCTAGCTGTTTCTACTCCTTTCTGGAAGGTTCTTAATTGGCCCCAGGTGTCTTGATTGGCCTGGAATAGCCTTTGTTTGGCTATCCAGGGAACAGGGACCTGCACATCCTCAGACTAATATACCGGCCTTCCAGCACTCTCCTATATCCTTCTGGTCTGACTCCGTCACACTGGGTATCGCCGGACAACATGACAGAAAACCAGATTGACCACATCTGCATTAGTAAGAAGTTTAGAAGTTCCCTTCTAGATGTTAGAGTTAGAAGAGGAGCAGATGTGGCATCCGACCACCACCTAGTAGTTGCTAGTATGAAACTGAAGCTGAAGAAGACCTAGATGAAAGGATCACGTAGAAGAATGAAGTATGATGTCAGCTGCCTGAAGGTCCCCAATATTAGGGAAGACTGTGGACTTCAGTTGAAGAGCAGGTTTGAGGTACTACAACAGCTGCACAATGAAGAGGAAGACACTGTACAGTACAAATGGCAGATAGTTAAAGAGACACTGAGAGCAACCTGCCAGGAAGTGTGTTATAAGTGTGAAGTAGCCTAGAATTAGTGTTTACCTGTAAGGGGTTAAGCTAAAGGTAACCTGAGAGGTGGACAACTGACCAATGAGAAGTTCCTCAGGAGACAAAGGATTTTGAGTTTTAGGGGTTTTTTGGGTCTCTTTTTGTTCACCTCGGCTATGGGATGAACACAGCTGTGTTTTTCACTGTAACTATAAGATTCTATCAAGTACTGTAGTCAGTAAGTTTACCTTCTTTTTATCACTTGGAGGGTTCTCAGTGGTGAATGTTGGCTGGGTGCTTCTTGAGATTGTAAGATTCAGCAGAGATATCAACAGTGGGAGAAAGTTGCCTTGGGGGGAGAGGTTTGGTTTCTGAATCCTTTTGTTGATTATGGTAGATGCTGTTCTATTGATGGTTATAAGGGATTTATTCCTTTCTTTTTTTCTTTCATTAAAATCTTTCTTTTAAGAAGCTGACTGCTTGTTTTTCATTGTGTAAGATCCTGGTTTTGAATCGGGCACGTCTCACAGGAGCAGGCGAGGTTTGTTTTTTTTTCTCTCAAGCTTCCCAGGGAAGGAAGACGTTTGGGGGGTTAGTGGAAAGGGAAAGAAGGGTCCCAAACTACCCTAGACCTAGTTTGGTGGTGGCAGTGTACCAGGTCCAGATACAAAAGAAGTTGTGTTCTGAGGAAAAACATTTTAACCCAAGCTGGTAAAATAAGCTGGGAGGGGGGGCGGTATTTCTTTTTTCATGCGGGTCCCCACATCTGTACCCTAGAGTTCAGAGTGGGGAGGCAATCCTGACAAAGTGGTCAGAGAGAAGAATCAACATCACAAAGAGTGGATCACAGCTGAGACCTTGGTCAAGATGGAGAAGAGAAAGCAGAAGAAGGTAGCAGTTAACAACAGCAGGACTAGAGCGGCAAAAGCCAAGGCCCAAGAAGAATATGCAGAAGGACACAGAGCAGTGAAGAAGAACATTAGGAAGGATAAGAAAGAATACGTGGCTGGACTGGCAGCTCAAGCTGAGCAGGCAGCGTACAGCGGCAACATGAAACAACTGTATGACACAATCAAGAAACTGTCTGGAAAGTACAGCAACCCAGAACGACCCGTTGAAGATAAAGAAGGAAAGAAAATCCCAGGAATAGAACAACAGATGAACCGATGGGTTGAGCGTTTTGAAGAACTCTTGAACAGACCAGCACCACCAAATCCTCTGGACATCGCCCCAGCCAACGTGGACCTCCCGATCAACAGCAGCAAGCCCACCAGAGAAGATATCAGGAAGGCCATCACCCTGATGAAGAACGGGAAGGCAGCTGGACCTGATGACATCCCAGCGGAGGCCCTAAAAACAGACTTGGGTGCCTCAGTCGAGATGCTGTACCCCCTTTTTGCGAAGATCTGGGAGGAGGAAGTGATATCAAATGACTGGAAGGAGGACTATCTTATCAAGCTCCCCAAGAAAGGTGACCTCAGCAACTGCAATAATTACAGAGGCATCACACTTCTGTCAGTGCCAGGCAAGGTATTCAATCAAATCCTCTTAGAAAGAATGAGGGACGCCATAGACCCACAGCTTCGAGATGAACAAGCGGGCTTCGGGAAGAACAGATCTTGCACAGACCAGATTGCAACACTCCGCATTATAGTCGAACAGTCCTTGGAGTGGAACTCATCGTTGTACATCAACTTCATCGACTATGAAAAGGTATTTGACAGCGTTGATCGACAGACTCTCTGGAATCTCCTTCAACACTATGGCATCCCAGCCACGTCGGTCAACTTGATTAAGAACTCGTATGAGGGAATGACGTGCAGAGTCATCTATGGAGGGCAGCTCACCAACAGCTTTCAGGTGAAGACAAGAGTTAGACAAGGCTGCTTCTTGTCGCCATTTCTCTTCCTTCTCGTCATCGACTGGATCATGAAGAGGTCCACCAGTGAATGCAGGAACGGAATCCAGTGGACTTTGTGGAGCCAGCTTGACGACCTGGATTCTGCTGATGACCTTGCACTTCTCTCCCACAGTCACCAGCAGATACAGGAGAAAACAAATGTAGTGGCAGCCACATCATCGCAGATTGGACTCAACATCCACAGAGACAAGATCAAGGCAAGGATTGGCAAAGCAAGAGTGGCCTTCCTACAGCTCAAAAACATTTGGGGTGCCAGAGTGCTGGCCTTGAAAACAAAGATTCGGCTGTTCAACTCCAATGTAAAATCAGTACTGCTGAATGGGGCCGAAACCTGGAGAATGACACAAACTACCATCAAAAGAATCCAGACATTCATCAACAGATGTCTCAGAAGGATTCTCCAGATCTGCTGGCCGGATACCATCAGCAATGCCAACCTCTGGGAGAGAACCAGCCAACTTTCTGTAGAAAAAGAAATCCGGAAGAGAAGATGGAGCAGGATAGGACATACCTTGCGGAAATCACCAACTAACATCACCAGACAAGCTCTGAGATGGAACCCCCAAGGCAAGTGGAAGAAAGGCCATCCAAGAAACACCTGGTGACGTGACCTTGAGGCAGACATCACGAAGATGGGATACAACTGGAGTCAGCTTGAAAGAATGGCCCAGGACAGAATCCTCTGGCAATCTATTGTTGGCGGCCCATACTCTGAGAGGGGTGGAGGGCATAATGAATGATGCATTACTGTATTCAACTGATTCGTAAATACTTCTGTTTTTCCACTGAATGGGCTGTAGCTTTTCCTTGTTACCCTTCTGTATGGGTACTAGATGCAAAATCCCTAACTTCATAGAATCTCAGGGTTGGAAGGGACCTCAGGAGATCATCTAGTCCAACTCCCTGCACAAAGCAGGACCAATCCCCAATTAAATCATCCAACAGATTTTTGTCCCATATCCCTCATAGACTGAATTCACAACCCTGGGTGTGGAAGCCCGATGCTCAAACCACTGAGCTATAAAATGGAAGATCCAGGACATGCTACGGATGGGTGTAATCCGCCCTTCTCGCAGTGCATTGGCATCTCCAGTGGTTCTAGTCCCCAAACCGAATGGGGAGATGTGCTTTTGCCTGGACTACCATAAGCTAAATGCGGTAACTCGCCCAGACAACTATCCAATGCCTCGCACAGATGAACTATTGAAGAAACTCGGATGGGCCAGTTCATCTCTACCTTAGACTTAACCAAGGGGTACTGGCAAGTACCATTAAAGGAATCTGCCAAGGAAAGGTCAGCCTTCATTATGCATGCAGGGCTGTATGAGTTTAATGTGCTCCCTTTAGGGCTGCGAAATGCACCCGCTACCTTTCAAAGACTTGTAGATAGTCTCCTAGTGGAATTGGGAAAATCTGCAGTCACCTACCTTAATAATGTGACAAAGGTCCTGTGACACCTTAAAGACTAACAAAAGTATTGAAGCATAAGCTTTCGTGGGCTAATACCTACTTCGTTGGATGCATGCTGTGGACGTTTTGTCACTTCATGCATGCTTTGTCACTTCTGCAAATCCAGACTAACATGGCTACCTCTCTGGTACCTTAATGATGTGGCCATATTTTCTGACTCCTGGGCAGAGCACCTAGAACATCTCCAAAAGGTCTTCAAGCACATACGAAAGGCAGGATTAACTGTTAAGGCTAAAAAGTGTCAAGCCTCAACAGAGTGACTTATCTTGAACACCAGGTGGATCAAGGAAATATCAGTCCTCTACAGGCCAAGGTAGATACTATACAAAAGTCTTTGGACTTTTGACTGAGTTTCTTTGACTGTCCCAAAGTCAAATAAACAGGTCCAATCCTTCTTAGGCTTGGCTGGATATTACAGGTGATTTGTACCACACTACAGCCAAATCGGCACCTCACTAACAGACCTAACTCAAAAAAAACCAGCCACGTGCAGTCCAGTGGACCAAACAGTGTCAAAAGGCCTTTAACCAGCTTAAAGCGACACTCATGTCTGACCCTGTGCTCAGAGCCTCAGACTTTGACAAACCATTCCTAGTAACCACAGATGCCTCCGAGCGTGGTGTAGGAGCAGTTTTATTGCAGAAAGGACCCGATCAAGAATTTCACCCTGTCGTGTTTCTCAGCAAAAAGCTATCTAAGCTATCTAAGAGGGAGATCCACTGGTCAATTCTCAAAAAGGAATGTTACACCATTGTGTACGCTCTGGAAAAGCGTATGTTTGGGGATGACGGTTTCACCTACAAACCGAACATGCTGCGCTGAAGTGGCTTCATAAAGCTAAGGAGAACAACAAAAAAATAGTTCAGTGACATTTAGCTCTCCAAGATTCACATTCCCAGAAACTTCCAATAAAGTGGCTAATGCACTCCCCCATGAAAGTTTCCCAAAATCAATGGGTTAAAACTGTCCTTGGAATGTGGGACCGATTGTTAGTTTTATTGTAACCAGTAATATGTCTAAAGTTCCCTGTGTTTAATTAATTTTATTTTTTCCTAAAGCTCTAGGAAGAAATCGCACCCAGTGTAGAACCGACTTTTCCATTTCAATTTGAGGGGCATGTCATAAGTATAAAGTAGCCTAGAATTCCTGTTTACCTGTAAGGGCTTAAGCTAAGGGAAGCATGTTTGGCACCTGACCAAAGAAACCAATAGGAACCAAAATTGCTTTCAAACTTGCAGGGAGGGAAAGCGTTTTAGTTTCTCTATCATTCGCTCTGAAGCTATCGGGTGAATCAAACCCATTTCTTCTCTCCATCTGTCTATAACCTTTCTAAACAGCAACAGTAAGTAAAGTAGCCAACCAAGGCAGCTCAGTTTTATCTTTGTGTTATATCACTCATGAATTTCTCAGGTTTTGGAAATTATTACTAGGTTTTTTTGTAACTTTAAAGCTCAGCAGAGAAAAAGAGAAGGAGGGGGAGAAATTCCTCGGTGGGCTTGTCCCTTTGATCCTTTTGTAATTGTAAGTGCTCTTCCACTAATTTTTACGAGGGATTTATTCCTTTCTTTTTTTTCTTTGAAAAAATCTTTCTTTTAAAAAATTTAACAGCTTGTTTTCCATTGTATAAAATTCAAGTTTGGGTTGGGCTCACCTAAGAGGTTGGTGAGGGTTTTTTTTCTCAAGCCTTTCCCAGAGAGGGAAGTATAGGGTTTTGGGGGGTTTTTGAAAAGAGAAGGGAGGGCTCCAAGTGTCCCTGCCCCATAATTCTTCGTGCATTTTACTTGGTGGTGGCAATGTACCATTCCAGACACAAAAAAACCTTGTGTCTGGGGGAAGTTTTAACCTAGCTGGTAAAATAAGTTTGGAGGGTTATTTTTTTTCATGTGGGTCCCCACATCTGTACCCTAGAGTTCAGAGTGGGGAGGCAATCCTAACACATGCCCTGATGAGGTGTGAACTGCCTTTCTGCTCCTGGAGAATTTTTGCCTGGGCTTGTTTTAAGCCATGAGGGCACATTTTCAGCCACATAACTATATTCATGAACTTACAACCTATAACATTACTATAACAACAACGCTCACTGCAACATGAGCCTTCCAAAGACACTCACCATGACAAACATTGCATTGAATACCACACAATCATATAAGGATGAACATGGAGGTGTGTCTCAAGATACAGAGCACCACAGAAATCTTCAAGTGTTAGCTGGAGTGCATTTCCTGTAGTCTATTTGGGCAATTAAAAATTCAGGTGCAGAATTGCATGTGGTCTAGAGGACATTTAATATTAAAAGCCCATACCCTTTAGAATTAATTTACCTAAAAAGTACCAAAATATATAAGGTCTGATTCCCCAGAGCATTACTCCAGATTTGCCTGGTGTAATTACATTGATTTTAATGCTGTTATACTGGTGTAAAACTGTAGCAGTACAATGGTGAATCAGTTCAGTAATCACTTTAGGGAAAGAATTATTACAATAATTCTGGCAAAAATATCATCATTACTGTTTAAGCTGAAAAACCCATGCCTTTCTGGGAGGTCTGCACACTATTAAATGAATTCCACTCTGCAGTGCAGAATGTTTCTTTTAGATCTCATTGGGGAGGATATTTCTCTGTCTAAATATCAGATGTCACTGGAAGGCAAGATGCAGAATTCTGAAACACTGTTATGAAAGACAGATTCCTAAAAACTAATTACTGCATTGTGATAAAACAAGAGATGCTGTGGGTTTTAAAAGCTGACTTCAGATCAGCTCTACAATTGACTTGATTAAAAACTTAGATAATTACAAAAATACCTTTGGCAACTGAAACAGCCAAAAAGGTAAAAAAATAAAGCTCATAAGCCTTTTTTCAGTGACAGAGAGGTAAATTCAATTATACGTTTAAATGTAATTTCAGATATAAAGGATTCAGTGTTCATGATGAATTACTTTTGACAGTTATCTTAATTGCTACAAAACCAATGATTTTAGTGTAATGTGACAGAGTTTATAAAGGTTGCTGATCTGAGTAGGTTCAAAATGTTAAAAGTTTGTGAACAGGCTTCATTAAGGTGCACACATTCCATTAACTAATATGATATGAGTAGTTCCTTGATTAGCACTGAAAAGAGTGTTAATTAGCAGCTGCCCTAAATCTGAAGGATCTGAAAAAATATTCAGGTTCTTTTGTTTAAATAGATCGAAACATGGAGACATTAACTTAAAAAAAGAATTTTAAGGTAGAAAACAATGTAAGTACCCTATTTATTTGCACACTATTCAGATAAATATTCAAACTTCAATGAGGTGTGACCTAAGCAGATCTTGTTAGCTAAATAGTCTTCCTGTGTATACATACAGAAATGTAAAACCACTTTTCTCTATAGTTGGTTAAAACAATCATTCCTTTTGAAAAGACAGATTTTTTGGGAGAAAGAGGGGGAAATGTCTGACTTGACTAATTGTGACTAGAAAATATCAAGTCTGAAGTTAATTAAAATCAATTATGGCCTTGCAGTCCTATTGAAAATGCCAAGAGACAATACTGCATCTCCTACTGAATTTCAGAAACTGTTTTCTCAGCATTCAAGCAGCGTTCCTCAATGTGGCCAAAGTGAGAACCTGAGTTCAAGAATTCCTGCCCACATTTCAACTATCAGACTGAAATGAGACCAAAGCTGTCCTGTGTGTCTTTTTTCCTATTCACTATGTGTGGGAGAGCATTCTCATGGAACTCCAGCTGTAGAAAGCACAATAAATTATAGTCCCAGTGTACTCACAACACTATTGTGATAGAAGGCCACTTTTTCTGACATTCTGGCTGAAAACAGAGGCACAGGTGATGTAGTAGGAAAGCCAGAAACACAAGGAAAGAAATAAATGGTGACATGGGCCAAATGCAGAAATTCTTGAAAAGAACAAAAAACAACAAACAATTGTGTTTAGGTACAGTATGAGATGATGGAAGCATCTCTGATAGGGCTGTGTAGATGAAAGTCAGTTAAGATTTGAACCGCAGCTGTGGTGAGGAATCTGTTAAACAGTGCATTTCCAGTGATGACAGCCTTTAATAGAGGCATTTTTAACACATGAATGAAAATAATGTTAAAATATAAACTAAATGTGAGCTGGTTCTCTGTGCAGTGTTTCAGACGACTTCAAACCTCTGCTGCTAAATGGTTAGAAGTTATAGCTATTGTTTGCAAGAGAATTACCACGTAGATAGCCCACTGTTTCTGTATTATATAATGAAACATTTTTACAGTAACAATGGCCCAGCTTCACAAAAGGACTTAGGCACTGAACTCCCTCCTTTAGGTGCTTAAAGTCAAAATGTAGGCACCACTGATATCTTCAAAACCCCTACCCTGCTGCTCCCTAACCCTATACTCTCTTGGTGCCTAAACTTTTTTTTCCCCATAAACGGCCTCTATACATCTTGTTTTTGCTATTGGCCATGTGCACAATGCCTCACTCTAGGACCTTCAGGGGTTCTCAAACATCATCATATCATGACCCCCTTCTGACAACAAAAATTACTACATGACCCTAGAGGGTGGGACCAAAGCCTGAACTCTTCCCAGCCTTGCTGCCCCAGAAGTAGGGAGAAGGGTGGGGAAGCTAAAGGCCAAGCCCCACAGCTCAGGGTAGGGGGGCTAAAGCCTGAGCCCCACTGCTCTGGTCAGGGGATTGAAGCCGAAGCCCAAGGGCTTCAGCCCCAGCTGGGGAGCCTGTAACTGAGCCCTGCCATCAAGCACTCTGGCTTCGGCCCTGGGCCCCAGCAAGTGTAAGCTGTGATTTACTTTGGAGTCCCAACCCACAGTTTGAGAACCACTGCTCTATGTGTTTCCGATGTCAAACTCTCACCAAACCACTAACAGAAAGAATCCTCGAGCCAAATGAAGGTAAGCATTCCCCCACCTAGTTTGCTTATAGGTTATGACTGATAGCATGCTCAGAGCTATTCCACTCGGGATAAACACTTAGTCATTGGGCCAGAGAGAGTATAAATGAATCTATACCCTCGTGGTCAGGGCACTCACCTGGGAGATTCTTGGTATCTCCTGCATCTATTCTTTTAATAATAAACTTATTTTTGATTTCCCTATAAATATATCTAAGTGTTTTGGTGTTAAGCAAAGTGATGATCTTGAGTTGAATCTTACAAACTGGTATGTACTTTCCTTTGGGAACAGCAGCCTGACAATTCTGAGAGTGTCCAGTGGATAAGGGGTTGGACGCAACAAGAAACCCTCCAAGAACTCAGGGATTGGCTGTGCTTATCCCTGTCTGTCCAGAACGAGGGAGGCTTGAAAGGTAGTGTTATGTTGCCAGAGGCTGATGGTTTCAGGGAGCTTATCCACAGCATAAAATCATAGAAGGTTAGGGTTGGAAGAGACCTCAGGAGGTTCTCTACTCTGACCCCCTGCTCAAAGCAGGATCAACCCCAACTAAATTATCCCAGCCAGGGCTCTGTCAAGTCAGACCTTAAGAACCTCTAAGGATGGAGATTCCACCTGTCAGAGACAAGACTTCCTTAGGCTAATGGTAGGTGGTGGTGGTGAGCATACTCTCTGGAAAACAGGTCCCTTGCAAGTGTCTCAAACTGGGCATCCAGAATCACTAGCTGTGACATATCAAAGAGGCTGATAAAGGAGGTGCTGTTGTCATTATGGACAGGTCTGACTACCAAAAGGAATCTACACCATCTACTCAGGACGCTCCCTACACTAACACAGGAACAAATCAACAAACCCCTAGAGACCTGACCGGGGTTATTCTATCTACTACCCAAGATCCACAAACTGGAAATCCTGTACTCCCCATCATCTCGGGCATTGGCACTCTCACTGAGGGACTGTCTGGATATGTGGACTCTCTGCTCAGACCGTATGCCACCAGCAATCCCAGGTATCTCTGTGACACCACTGATTTCCTGAGAAAACTACATTGCATTGGTGGTCTTCCAGAAAACATCATCCTAGCCACTATGGATGTAGAGGCTCTCTACACAAACATCCCACACAGAGATGGAATACAAGCTGTCAGGAATAGTATGCCTGATGATGCCGCAGCACAAGTGGTTGCTGAGCTCTGTGACTTTATCCTCACACACAATTATTTCAAATATGGTGACAAGTGGTACTGCTATGGGCACCCACATGGTCCCACAGTATACCAACATTTTTGTGGCTGACCTGGAACAACGCTTCCTCAACTCCCGTCCACTCACGCCCTTCTCTATCTACGCTACAGTGATGACATCTTCGTCATCTGGACCCATGAATGAAGAGAACAGCGTGTTTTAGTGTATTTAATAAAGTAGCATTGTATACCTGTAGTATCCTCTGCTATGTTTTTTTAAAAAGCCATGCTGAAGACATAAATGATATGTTTTATGATGACCATACATTTATTTTGTTGTTTTAATGTTTTAAGAATGGCTATTTATGGTTGTCCAGGCTTATAATAGCATTAAATGCTGTGGTATCCACATATAACCTTGTCCTTCAGAAACCACACCACATTAGTAATCCAGGGAAGGATTTATAGGTTTAATAATGTGCTTTGGTAGTACACAGTGCATTTAGAGGATCTTGAGAATTTAAGTGATTAGTGTGACTGGGATCTTGAAATTGCACATCAGCAGAAACAAAAATCTTGTCTATAAGAATACTGGTGGAAGCCATTTAAAAAGAAGAAAATGTGTATCTTTTTTTTAAAAAATCCAAGTTCATAATCTAACAGAATTAGGAATATCTCATTATGTAGATTTTAGAAGTAGATATCAGTGGTAGCATTAAGACTCTAAGGGAGTGGGGTGAGGTTGAGGGAATTCTAATTCTGCTTAATATTATTCCCTGAAATAAAAAATGGCTTGTGATATTAAAATAAGTTACACCTCTTGTAAACTATACATATACCTCCTACTAAAATGATATAATGAAGGTTGGAAATCTGTGAAAAATAGATTATAGGCAACAGACTATTAATTTATTATTTAAGAGACAGTTAAACATTGGCCAGATTGGAATTTCTAACTAGCTGCTGAGCATCTGCTTACATGAGTAGACCCTTTGGCTTCAAGGAGATATTTGATTGGAATTTTTCTGCTGCTCGGCCATGTACATTCTGACATGCTAGAATATTGTACCAGTTTGATTTTTGCAAGGTATATGCTCTGCATTTGGCCTTTATCCCTGAGGGCTTTCTCAGATGAGTAGTAGATAGGGTGCCATCTGCTTACTTAGAATCTGATCTGCAAAAGCTCCTGTAATAACCTTCCGTGACATAGGAATACTGGCTAGAAATTCAAATTATTTTCTGACTCCAATCTCATCACTTGACATCTGGGACAGGATTCCAAAGGGTCCCTGTACCATGACGGGAGCATGATCTACCGTCTTAGTGGCTAATGTTACAACTACTAGGTGTACTACATACTACTGTGAATAGTCTTATTGATTTCTAATGGTAGTAAAAGGCTGACAGCTTTTGATTCTTAGATCATAATTTTTTTTGAGGAGAGACATTGTCTTTATTTGTTTATACAGTGCCACGAGTTCTTATGATGCTGAATAAATACAGTTATCAATACACGAACAGGAACTCCTCACTTAAAGTTAACGTTATTTCATTGTTACATTGCTGATCAATTAGGGAACATGCTCATTTAAAGTTGTGCAATGCTCCTATCTAACGTCGTTTGTCAGCTGCTTGCTTTGTCCACTGCTTGCAGGAAGAGCAGCCCATTGCAGCTAGCTGGTGGTTGGTTGGAACCAAGGTGGACCGTCAGCCCCCCTATCAGCTCCCCTCTGCCCTAAGTTCCCTGTGCACCAGCCGCCCAGCAGTCTATCAATTTCTGGCAGTTCAGTTGTCCCTTCCCCCACTGCCATGTGCTGCTCCTGCCCTCTGCCTTGGAGTTGCTCCCCGAGACTCCTGATTGCTGTGCAGGGGGAGTGGGCGAAAGGAGAAGAGGAAGATGGGGGCTAATGTCAGGGTGTTCCCCTCTCTCTTGCTCCTGCACCCCGCTTACCCCATCTTCCATAGAGCAGGGGACACAGACGAGGGAGGGACCTGACTGGCAGCAGCTGGTCTCTGCAAGCTGATCTAATTAACAAGGCAGTGTACTTAAGAGTCAGCATACTTAAAAGAGAAGATCTCTCTCACACACACATGGTGTGCGTCTCTGTCTCTGTGTGACAGTGACCCTTGAGGGCTCAGCCAACTGCTAGTTCATTTAGCAGTAAGGCATTCCCTGGGAAATATCCCAACCTCTGACTCCTACACCTCAACCACGCTTCACATTAATCATCACTGTGTACCAGTATTAAATTGTTTGTTTAAAACTTATACTGTGTGTGTGTGTGTGTGTGTATAATACAGTTTTTGTCTGGTGAAAAAAAATTCACTGGAACCTAACCCCCTCATTTACATTAATTCTTATGGGGAAATTGGATTCACTTAACATTGTTTCGCTTAAAGTCGCATTTTTCAGGAACAAAACTACAGCGTTAAGTGAAGAGTTCCTGTAGTTTTTCAGCTAAATCAGAAATCCAAATGCATAATGCAGTACTTCCAGTTGTATTGTCTTCAGTTCTGTTGTAGCCTAGATAGGTTCTTCCAGGTTATCATATGACCATAGGTTATCATAACTGTAGTATGCATAAGATTTTTAATCTAAACACAGAGCAGCATGCATATTGGAGAAGGCAGGGCAAATAAGTAATCCTTGCACTTGAAGGTGGTGAGGTTAGTTCCTGTTGGAGTTTGTTCTAAAGGTTTACCAGCCTCTGAGAAAGCTCTGTCTTCTGCAAGTACAAGCTATTCCCTCAGACTTTCTGTGTGATCTTTGGCAAATTGCTTAAACTTGTCAGGTTTAAGATTAGCAGCCATAGTCTGTATCTCTAAATAAGACGAGGAAGACTTTGTAGCACCTTAGAGACTAACCAGTTTATTTTAGCATAAGCTTTCATGGGCTATAGCCCACTTCATTGGATGCATAGAATGGAACAGAACTGAGGAACTGGAATTAATTTTCAAATTGCACACAATAAACCAAGGACTAAATAGAACTTGTGAATGGTTCGCTCATTACACTAATTGATTGCATTTCCCTAGTTAATTTACCTTCAATAGTTGTATTTCTCCTGTCAGACACAGATATCCATTTCAAAATGTACTTTTTTTTCTGCTGATAATGGCCCATGCAAATTAAACAGCCTCTTAGAATTGGTATGCTAATTTACAACCTTTTTTTTTTTTTTTTGCTTTCTGTATGTATAAACGCATCTTACTTCTGTTCCATTCTATGCATCCGATGAAGTGGGCTATAGCCCACCAAAGCTTATGCTGAAATAAACTGGTTAGTCTCTAAGGTGCTATAAAGTCTTCCTTGTCTTATTTGCTTAAACTTGGTGCCTCTGTTCCTACTTTGTTTTATTTGTATCCTTTTTCTCCCACCTGTTATCTGCCTGGTCTATATAGATTTAAAACTTTCAGGGGCAGGAACTGGCTCTTGCTATATGTTTGTTCAATACCCTGCACCGGGGCCCTGGTTGGGACTTGTAGGCACTGAAGTAATACCAGTAACAGAATGGAAACTGCTAAATACTGGATGTAAGAATGAAGTGCAATATTTTATGGAGCATACTGGATTTTCAGTTAAGTGAAAGACGTATCACACTCTGGTTCCACAGATGTGGCACACCACAGCTGAAATGTCAGCTTGTGATATGCCTTTCACTTCACATAGATGCATTCCACATAGTGACACCAGATTGTAAGGATAGACTGTGCAGTTCTGAAATCTACCGACAGAGTTTGAGTACGTTATAAAGCTTATAAGGTCAGTGTCATAAGCCATTTTTAACTGCTCTGCTGATCAGATAATATCCTCATTATCTGGACTAACTCATACCTTGTGTCATGGGCTATCAAAATTTTAAACTGATTTTTCTTTTTTTTTTGGTATGAAGATCGATTTTTAAATCCTAGTATACACAGTTGCGGGTAGAGGGAGAAGGGAGGCTGCTCCATATTTTCTAATTTAATTTTTGTCAGGTGTGAAACAAACACAGGTACATGCACTCTGAAAAAACTCTGTCTGACAGAAACTTAAAATAACCATTCACATTCTCAGTCATTATCTCATAATTATTCTCTAAACTGTCAAAGTACTTTTTCACAAAGTTTCATTAGTTTTTTGCATGTTAACATTTGAGAAGCTCTAGTCCAATGAATGCAGACCATCACCACTCCATCACATGAACCTGGAGGCATCATAGCTTCAGGGACTGGACAATACATCATCTGGTGAGAGACAGGAGACTTGGATTTTGAAAAGACAGTGAGGAAATAGTTACCTAACTACAAACAAATGTTGGATTCTCTATCTTGTGAAGAAATATGGACTTTTTTTTTTGTCTTCAAGGGTTGGATCCTGCATGTTAATGGAGCACTCTCAACTCATGCTGAAGTCAACTGGCTGCATTTGGATTTAAATATGCTCATCACCTTACCAGGAGATGCTCAGCCTCCTACAGGATTGGATTGTAAGGGCCTTATTTGCAGTTACTTTACTCCAGTTTCCTACACTGCAGTAACTCCATTGGTGTCAGTGGAGATTGTTGGACCAACTTCTGTTGATGAAAGAGGCGAAGGCAAGGCGGGGTTAATAGGTTACAGATTGTTGTAATGAGCCATAAATCCAGTATCTTGAAGTCCATGATTTTTGGTGTCCTCAAGTCATGTGTATTAGTCTCCCAAATGATATTATATCATCCTCTGTCTCGTCCTTCCTCAGACTCTCTTTATTTCTGTTCAGCTGTAAGCTTTTCTGGGCAGAAGGAACAATCTTTATTTGTGTTGTAAAAGGCCTATGCAAGTCTATGGTTTTGTAAGCAGGATCCGAATGAATTCTCCCCGATAGCTAGTTGGGAGGGAGAGAGACCTAAGGAGCAAATTGTATTTACATGAATACACCTACTCTGCTTAGATATCTAGCAGATAGAGCAGTGTTGCTTAAAGTAATCAACTTTGGCTGGTGTTGGGTTGCAAATCACTTTAGTACTTAATGCAGGGGTGGTGGAATGCTGTTACCAATGTTGTTGTCATTATTATATGAATGAAGGGGAGAAGAACTGTGTTTAACCTGTACCAAGTGTGTGTGGGGGGTCACCCCTCAGCTGAAAGGACCTTGTTAAGTCAAGGGCTGGAATGCCAGCGCCCTGTACAATGAAAGTATGAGGGGTGGGGGCAGATGTCCTAGCCAGGAGGTGTAGTCTCTCTCTCTAAAGGTTCCCAGTCTGCTTTAACCTCTTCCTCCCCAATGTTCAAAGATAAAGCTAAATAGGCTTTATTAGGAACCTTTTTGTTATGTTAAAATGCTCAAATGAGAGCTGAAATCACATGACATGGGGCAATGTTTCTGCCCAGCCTGCAAAGAGCTGAAAATTACTGAGATTGATGTTCAGAGGTCACAGCAGAGAGGAAGGTGGCTGCGGAAGGTGACTGACAGTGGGTGAATGAGCAACTGGTGAAGCAGCAAGGAACTGTGTCTGGCAAGGTGGCCAGGGGCAAGGAACCACAGCAGTGAGGTGGCTGGCCAGAGCAAGTGCAAGCAAGGTGCCTTCTTCCCTGGATGGGAGGTGATCTCACACAGATGTACCTCTGAACCTTGGGTCCTCACTGACCAAGGAGAACTACTGTGAATGGAGTATGGTGAGGGAGCAGAGGGGACACAAAAAATAACCTTTTGGTTGTAGAACACAAGAACATGAGGCATAAGGCACTGCTCCATGCACTCTGGGGTGGGTGTCCTGCTCACAGTTTTATAATTCTGAATCCTGCTTGTGGTATTTTCCCTAATTAATGTTGTGTGACTTCCCTCCTTTCATTAAAAGTTTACTTTCTGCACTCAGACTCTGTGCTTGCAAGTAGGGAAGTGTTGCCGCTCAGAGATACCCAGGGGTGATGTGTAATTTCCCCAGGTTACTGGGTGGGAGCTTGAGCCAGTTCTTTGTTGTATTGTTGAAAAGGAACCTCTAGATATTGAATCTGGTCCTGGTTGCTGCCAACTCCACCTGACAGAAGGGTTACAGATTGATAGTAGTAGTAATAATAAATAGTTAGATAGGTACTTTGGAGTTCCTCTCAGTTCTCCCTCTTGACTAATCTAAATAATTTGTGCCATCAGAATATCTTGCTACCTTACTTCAGCCCTGCTTTCCTTTGCTGTTAAATTTGTAGAATTCTATATATGGCCCATTTTGGCTGGTCAACTAGGGATGAAAATCGGAGACTTTCAAAACAAATGGGTGGGTACAGCTGAGTTGTCAGGGTCCTCCAGGCTGAGCAGCTGAAGGGGCATGAGGCTGGGCTGTGGTTTATGTGAAAGATCTACAGATCTTATGGTTTCAGATCTACAGATCATTTTCAGATCTTCCAAGGAAGCAGCTATAGCCCTTTGTGAGCTGCCCTACTATGCATAGACACTTAAACAAACACAGCACAGACTAAAGACTCTCTTTATGTACTTCTGGCTACAGGATCTTCTCAGAGTTGTTAGCAAATAGCATAGGGAAGGACAAGGTGAGTCAGGAGTAGGAGCTGGGAGAAGCAAGTAGGATTTGGCTTCCTGAGGGCCCTGCTCTTGTTTCTCTTTCTCCTCACCTGTTCCTACGCCACATACAGCTGGTGTCATTCTGCTGTTTCTATTATTCCCCATTTGTGCCTAAAATAGCCTCCTTCTGAAGAGGCCATTAATTACTAATAAGTTTAAGCTAATACAGTATGTGGTTACAGTTCTTCTCAACTCTTCACACTCAGGAAATTAGGTTGGGTGTGTTTGCTCTCTTGCCCAGCCCCTGCTGTGGGCTTGCCAGGTGCACAGCTCAGTCACTGGACATTAGGGGGCTTAGTAACACCTATCACAGGGCAAACTATGTAGAAGTCTATATCCAGGTATTATAATTCCCCTTAGTACTTTTGACCTAAAATAGTGTCTCATGCTGTGCTGCTGCTGATCGGTGAAACTCATTATTTGTGTTTACAGTAATCCCTAAAGCATCATGATTGAGACCCCATTATATTGGGTGCTGTACTTGCTCAAAGTAAGGACAGTCACTTCTCCTAGGGGCTTACGATTTCAATAGACAAAGAGTACGAAGGCTGAGGCACAGAGATAAAGTGACAGGCCCAATATCACACAGCAGGGGTACTATTTAGGGATGGGGGTGGGGTCTAGCTCCCCCCCCACCCCAGTTTTGTACCTGAAGGGTACACCTTAGCCTCAGACAGAGAACACCATAGGCTGATAGGGAACACTCTAGCCTCAGATAGAGCTTTTAATTGCAACACAGCATGATCGTGGTATATGGTTAGCTTTGTGTTGCTTCCACCTTGCTACAGGGAGTTTGTTTATAAACAGAGGCAGGGGTGATTAAGATAACAAAAGGTAACATTTGTCATTAAATTAAACTAAGGATTGTTAGATGCTCCTGAAAGCATTGCCAGGCACAAACAAAGGGTTGCATTGCCAGGAAACAAAGGGTAGGAATAAATGGTGAGAATGGAGATAGGTAAATAGCAGTGTCCCCCATGGATCTATATTAGGACCAGTGAACATATTCATAGATGATCTGAAAAAAGGGTGAACTGTGAGGTGGCAAAATTTGCAGATGATACAAAATTACTCAAGATAGTTAAGTCCAAAGCTGACTGTAAAGAGTTACAAAGGGACCTCAAAAAACTGCGTGACTGGGCAACAAAATGGAAGATGAAATTCAGTGTTGATAAATACAAAGTAATGCACATGGCAAAATATACTCCCAACTATACATACAAAATGATGGGGTCTAAATTAGCTGTTACCCATCAAGAAAGATATCTTGGAGTCGTTCTGGATAGTTCTCTGAAAACATCTGCTCAATGTGAAGTGGTAATCAAAAACAACTAACAGAATTTTGGGAATCATTAGGAAAGTGATAGATAAGACAGAAAATATAATTTTGCCTCTATATAAGTCCATGATGCGTCCACATATTGAATACTGTGTGCAGATTTGATCACCCCATCTCAAAAAAGATATCTTGGATTTGGAAAAGGTACAGAGAAGGGCAATAAAAATTATTAGGGATATGAAACACCTTCTATATGAGGAGAGATTAGAAAGACTAGGACTTTTCAGCTTCGAAAAGAGATGACAAAGAGGGGATATGATAGAGGTCTATAAATCATGAATGGTGTGAAAAAATTGAATAAGGAAATTTTATTTACTCTTTCACATAACAAAAGGACTAGGGGTTACCCAATGAAATTAATAGGCAGCAGACTTAAACAAAAGAAAGCATTTCTTCACAGTCAGCCTGTGGAACTCTTTGCTAGGTCATGTTATGAAGGTCAAAACTACAACAGGGTTCCAATAAGAACTAGATAAGTTCATGGAGGATAGATCTATCAATGGCTATTAGCCAGGTGGGCAGGGATGCAACACTATGTTCTGCCTATCTCTAGCCACTGTTGGCCAGAAGCTGGGAGTGGATAACAGGGAATGGATCACTTGATGATTGCCTGTTCTGTTCATTCCTCTGAAGCACCTGGTATTGGCTACTGTTGGAAGACAAGACAGGATAGTGAGCTAGGTGGACCATTGGTCTTATCCAGTATGGCCAATTCTGATGTTCTTATATAGAATCCAGAGTTTTCTGACCTAGTCACTGTAATCCACTAGACCCCACTCTCCTCCCAGAGCTGAGATAGAACCCCTGGATCCTGATGGAGGCTCTCTCTCCACAGAGTTAGTAAAAAAGTGAGAATATACATTAAAATTTTAAACTAATTGGTGTCCCTTAAGTGACTTGCCACAAGACATCAGAACATGTCAGTATTAGACCTGAGTGGGTCTAATATTTTAATTTATTTTCTTTTATATAGGAATTATATACCCTGCTCCTGTCAGCTAATTGATAAGGTATCTGCCAAAAAGCTAGAGTCTTCAAGTGCCTAAGTATCCCCTGGAATCATGGTTAAAATCCCCCCCCCCCCACTAAAATGCCACCCTTGCAGAGCAGTGGGCAAACTAGGAATAAATCCAGATATCTTGAGACCCAGACTTATCTGCTGGACCATGCTGCCATACTCAAGGTATGCAAACAAGAAATGGAAAGCCAGATGTTTACATAGCATGCAGTCTTGATGTTCTGGTTAAAACATTACAATGGCAGAGAGAATGGCCTGTCTGGAGCTTCCATAGGTTCTACAGAGGAAACCTGCAGAATGGGGGCTGAACAGATGTCTTGGCACAGTACTCAGCTTACTTATCTTTGATCACAACTCTGGGAAACTTAAATTCTAGGCTGCTGGAGAAAAGTGATGTGAAGAGCTGCCATAGTGGTTTCAGGCATGTTACTGGTTTGTTGACATCTCCTCATATACCTTCAGTAACTAAGCTGCCTAGGTTTTATGAATTCTAGAAAGTCATAAGTGGAGTTCCAAACAGTAAATCATTTTGGGTACAGTAAATGAAAATGTATGATTCCTGTTTCTTGGATACGGCTGGCAACTAATTTTTTAAAAAATCTATTAATCAGGTCTGATTTAATTGGGTCATTGTATCTGGTATTCTCTGTGTGTATGAACAGCAGCTGACACATACTTTTTATTAAGGCTCAGTTCCAATAAAACATGAACATACTGGATTGTACAATATTCAAGATCAGATTAATATTCAAAGAACCTGGCTAAACATTCTGGCTTGCCTGCCTAGGGGGCCTTCATCCTCTATGTGCTAGAAAGGGTGATCAAATTTCTTAATACCTATCTTTTTTTTTTTGGCACTTATCTTGTGCATGTAGTTGGTGGGAAAGTTTTTCTGTTATTAGGAGGGTCCCTTTTTTGCTAGACCTCAATTCCATAGGAGGAGGGGGATACACATTCCAATGCAATGCGAAGTCTAGCCACTAACAATAAACAAAATAAGTTTGTTGTTCTGTTTAAAATAAAGTGCTTTGGTGCACCATTAAATATGCAGGTAAAACAACCTCTAGAAGATTTGGCTAGGTCACCAAAGGCAATACAAATCTTTCCAAACCGTACATAAAGGGGTGAAAATCTTACCCCTTTGAAATCAACAGAAGTTTTGCCATTGATTTCAGTGAGTCCAGGATTTCACTGAGGCTGTTCATTGACATGCCTTTGGTCAAATGCACCAGTGATGTAAATGGTGGGTGATGCCATTTGAATATTGGGCCAATTGTGTTTCTATGTCAATGTCAATCGAGAGCAACTTTACAGAATTTAGGGACTTTCAGGCTAAGGCTGGAGTATTAGGAGTTTATCCTGTCTGCTGCACATTGGTTAGAAGATCAACGTATATGATTAAATTGCACTAGTTTGGTATTCTGTGGGTGTATAAAACAAGTGTGTGGAGAGGGTCAGGGGATGTAGCAGGAAAAATAAACAGCATAAGATAAGATCTGATTTATCTTGGACTCTTCTGTTAATTATTTTTCCTGTTAGTATGTGAACCTGTTTTCTGACCCATATACCTCCAACATACAATGGTACCTCACTGTTGACTTGTAGCTGAATTTGGATAGAGGCTTCCATGGGAGTTGCAACCTACTTACTCCAATCTTAGACTGGAGCATTGATGGAGCTGCAGGGATACTACTGCCCCTGGAGTTGGCGCTCTCCCCAGCATGTTTCTGGACTCAAGAGGTGTTGCAAAGGGAGCTATAGCCTCAGCTGGGCCCCATCTTTCCCACTCTTCCTCAGGTGCTGAAGTACCTACTTGCATATTCATCCTTCATGACTGACTTAATCAGCACTGCACAAAAGAAAGTCTGAGGATCAGACACTAGTTGTGGGCCTGATTCCTCCCTTGCAACAGGTCTGACACTTCTCCTTTTGAATGTCAACAGCAAAACTACCATTTATTTCAATGATGCTGGTTTAGATCTGTAAGCAAGTGCAACTCCTGCTGAATTTTGTGTTTTGTATTTGCACACAGTAAAGCAGTTTGAATCTATATTTAATATTTATAAACCCTAAAAATGCTACTCAGAAAAAATAAACCAGCTGGGTTAAATTTATCCTTGGTATGAAATAACTACATTGATTTGTGGTGTAACACCAGAAAGGAATTTGGATCTTTATGTAGATGCATGACAGCAGGATTTTCATGTAGTAATGCAAGCTGATTAAGGCAGAGCAATTCATTAGTTCGTTGCTCCTAATTGCTGTTTTTACAAAACCCTGCAGACTTCCTGCATGCAGCTGTAATTATTTTAATATATGTACTTCCTCCACTCCCCCAGTACAGCTAGGTTCACAAAACTATTTTTGGAGAGTAAACCACCTGGTGGCTATTGAAGGAATGGAATGTATAAACGGTAACATTCCAAAACCTTATGCTCAGTATGAGCACAATTTCCTCCCTAGAAAGGCCAGAAAAATCACTTGAAAAATTAAAAGTACTGTCACTGGGATACTGCAGGTGTATTTATGTTTGTTTTTCTATTTCTACAAGTGATTTCAGTACTTGTAAAATGCACGGAACAGCAATACCCATTACAAGATCCTTTACTAGCCCTCTCAGTGTGTCTCTGCTCTGATCTGGAGGGTAGTTCTTTCTCCATGCTAATTCAGTACTTGGCTTCTCTGCTGAACATGCCAAGAAAGGGGGCAGCTTAGAACCAGTTTTGAGGATGTCTTGGATAATCTACTAGGAACTAGGCAGAAACCACCAACTAGCTCACTTTTGTTTTACAGTAATCTATGGCAATGGCAGTTTAAGAGCAATTTCAGGTGATCTTAGATGCTTAGGACAGATCCTCAGCTGAAGTAAATGATCACTGCTCCATCAGCTGAGGATCTGATTCTTAGATTATATGAGCAGAAATACACAGGTGTTGCCTAGGATCAGATTTTTGTCTGTCTCTAGCCTGGATGCACAAGATGAGGTATTGCACCATGCTATTCAAGAGTGCAACATAAACTCTCTTCTATATACTTCTTGAGGCACATAGTTTCCTGGAAATCTCTAAGGGAACTTTGTACTGGCAGCAGTGTGGAGCCAGATTCTGGCACAAACAGAGTGGTGACAGTGCAAGGCAGTATTTTATACAAAGTGGAACAGCTTCAAGGGGAGAGACTTAGAGAATACCTAATAGCCTGGGGTTTGAGAGGGAGAACATTGTGGTTCAGGTCCCTGCTGCAGAGCAGGGACTTGAATCAGTTTCCCCACACATCCTAGGTGAGTGCCCTAGCCAGTGGGCTAAAGGCTACAAGGGGACTTCTCCTGCTCTGGTTTTGAAGTCACTTGAGATCCTTTGTTAACATCAAAACACATACTCCTGAGGGAACTTTTCACCAAAAAATTAAAAATTCTGCACACAATATTTTAAAATTCTACAAGATTCTGCAAATTTTATTTGTCAATAACTACATGTAGCTTCAGCATGGCAATGGGGAGCACAGCCCACTGGTTGCACTGAGGTGAGAGATCACCCTGAATCCCCTACCTTCTCCTGGTGCAGGGACTGGGCAGTGAGGCTGCACCTGACCCTGACACTGTGCAAAGACTGGGCCTGTCCGAGAAACACCCCAGGTCTTACTGTCCCAGGATTCAGGTGTGGGGTGAGAGGTTTCTGTGTGGGACAATCTCAGTGGGAGATCTGGGTGCACATGGTCATTGTGGGATTCTGCATACAGGAGCAATGGGACTCTGCAGGAGATCCAGGTGAAAGTGGTTGGGGCTCAGCAGGCGAGTCTCAGTATGGGGAGATGAGGCTTGTCAGAAGGGTCTGGGTGGTGAGGGAGTGCAGCTTGATGGGGTAAGAGTCCAGGTGAGGCAACCTCCTTCATCTGGGCAGCTCTGTGCTTACAGAAATGGGAGTGTGTGTGCGGGGGGGGGGGGGGGGGGGGGGGGGGGGCGCCCCCCAGTGGCATGTAACCCCATGTGGTCCCCCACCCCATGCCTCACCTCAGTTTGGAGGGGGGAAATTCCCCACACCCACAACTGCGCCTATGGTCATCCCTTTCCCCTGCACAGCTTCCCTTTGCTTCCTTGCCATTTTCTGCAGGGAAGCACAGGAATTCTGGGGTGGAGGGAGGCATTTTCTGCGGGCGCACAGTCATGCAGAATCCCACCCAGGAGTAAAACAAACTGTTCTGATGTTTCAGTCAAAACAAAACAAAACAATATTTTGAAAACAATTTGCCAAAAGTGACATGACATGAAATGTTTTGGAAATCCAAATCTCAGAGGGATGGAGGGAAAGGGGGAGAAATTTGCACAGCTCCACCAATAACCTTCATCCTGTCTCTAGGACTCCTGCCGGCCACAACTCTGCCCCTGCCTGGGGATCCTTACTGACCCTAACACTAGTCTTGGGAGCCCTACCCCATGTAACTATTAATATTTGGAAATCAATTTAACTAAATTTAGTACAATTTAGAAATCAATTTAGTTAAACTGGTGCAACTTTTGTGGTTAGGCAAGGCCTTATAATGCCCTTAGTCCTACGTTATCTGTCGGCAGCTGGCTCAGAATGTCGGGCGGAGTCAGTGTGTGGCCATAATATATAAAATTTGACACTCAGGCAGGAGAATCATACAGAGAGGTGAAATTGTGATATTAACTTGCGAGAACTTTTTTCCCTGAAAGAAAGAAGTTAGAACCTGCCTGAAAGGAAAAGTTAGGAAATTAAATCCACAAACTCAGCATGCAGGTTCCTAAAGAATATCTTATCAGCATCATAGACACATACACTAGAATTTAAAAAGTAAACAAGGAGAAAACCCCCTACAGCATGCTTAAGAGATAAGGGTTTTTTGCCTGAATAATAAACTATTGCATCTTTTAAAAAACAGAATTCTAGACCAAATAATTCTAATAAAGTGAAAGCTTTTGGCAGATCAGAGAGGCTAAGAGGTAACTCGAAGAACTAATAGCCAAAGATATAAAGACAAAGCATAAATTAAAATAGTCATATATAAAATATCTGAGGGAGAACCAGTGAGTCTGCTAGACCACCAGGAGGTGCAAGGGATCATCAGGGAGGAGACTAATTACAGAGAAGCTTATTGGTTTGCTTTCTTTATACGCTAAAGGTGTTTTAGATTCTAAAATCAAGAAGAAAGCTAAGTTGTAGCTTTCAGGAAAAATCGGATAACACCTGTTGGTGGTAAATAGTGTGAGATCTGGGTTCCAGTCCATGTCAGAGATTTTTGGTGAAATAAATGTGTTCTCAACTAGTTCTTTGATTGTTGATTCTGAAAGCTGGTTGATGTCATACACAGGTTTTGAGAACTACCTATTTAGGTGCTAATAGAGAGGATTGTAGTAACATGCAAACTGTCTCTAATAAAAATAATAAATCTTTATTGGACCAATGCCTGCTGGTGAAAGAGACAAGCTTTCAAGCTACACAGAGTTCTTCCTCAAGTCTGAGAAAGGTACTCCAATGCTTGTTTCTTTCACCTATAGAAGTTGGTCCAATAAAAGATATTATTTCCTCCACCCTTGTGCCTCTAATATCCTGGGACCAGCATGACTACACCAACACTGGTAACAACAATAGAATACAATATTATTTTTATTATTATTTCTATAGAATCCACTAAATGCTCTCAACGCTTTACAGACAAAATAAACAAGAGCCCTAGATAGCTAATCCTTCAAATACATGCATAGATGCTTAACCTTCGGCATATGAGTATTTCCATTTAATTCACTGGTACTACATATATGCTTAAAGTTAAGCACATGTACAAGTGTTCTTTGGATGCAGGCCTAATTATAGCCTTAATACATTGCATGGAAGCCAACAATGGGGGAAGCTATAGGGAAGGGTGTGAGGATAACATAATAAGGTCTCAGAGTTTTCATAGATATGTGCTCTTATTGATATATATTTTAAATATATCCACCATATATTTAAACAGTGTGGCTTTAATTTTCCTTGTATCTATATTCAAGAACCTCCATCAAAAATGTGAACCAAACGTTTTTTAAAACTTGACAAGTTTGGTTCACTTTTTGTTTTGTTTTTGCCTATTTGTGTCAGACTCTGAAAGACTAGTCTGTAAAAGCTGCACTGCTTTTGTCTCTGCTAAAGGCATTGGGTTTTTCCAGAAATAGAGACAAAATTACAGAGCCAAAATGGCAGTAACATAATATAATACAATAAAAGCAATTGTGACAAATGTAAAAACTATTACAGCGTGCAACACAGCCTATTTTTTTCTGAAGAATGTGGGAGATATCTATTTTTGTGAATATTATATGTACCTCTGTCTTTTGGATTACTATCATGTCTACTACCTGGGTAAAAAGAGTTAATTTAGGTTCTGTTTGTACTTAAAATGCTACAGCAGCACAGCTTCAGTGCATCAGTGTAGACACAACAGCAATGGGAAGGATTCTCCATTGCTGTAGTTGATCCACTTCCTGGAGAGGTACCTTCTGGAGAAGCAGTAACTAGGTCAATTGAAGAATTTTTTTCATCAGCATAGCACTGTCTATGCTTAGTGCATAGCTACATCAGTCGGGGAGTGGATTTTTCACACCTCTGGCACAGGAAGCTATGCCTACGTAAATTTCCAGTGTAGACCAACCCTTAATCCTGGGAGGGTTCACATTTCTGAAGTAAGGCAAACAATGTTTATAGATAGCCCAATCACTTATGATTAACAAACTGTGGCAAATTTGCCTGCACTATTATTGGTCACACGCTTTCTCTTCTTGTGGGGGGTTCAGGGCACCATTTCTTGCTCCTGAACAGGGTATTAACTGCCCCACTAGTATCCTAGACTAGGGGAGTGGAGAGGGAGGGACCTGGGCCTACCCTCTACTCCGAGTCCCAGCCCAGTGGCCCTGAGGATAGCAGTAAACTACTTGAACTAGCTATTCCTTCCCCGGGCTACTTCCCTCTCCTTGTTTTTCATTGTGTAAGATCCTGGTTTTGAATCGGACACGTCTCGCAGGAGCAGGCGAGGTTTGTTTTTTTTTCTCTCAAGCTTCCCAGGGAAGGAAGATGTTTGGGGGGTTAGTGGAAAGGGAAAGAAGGGTCCCAAACTACCCTAGACCTAGTTTGGTGGTGGCAGTGTACCAGGTCCAGATACAGAAAAAGTTGTGTTCTGGGGAAAAACATTTTAACCGAAGCTGGTAAAATAAGCTTGGAGTGGGGGTTTATTTCTTTTTTCATGCGGGTCCCCACATCTGTACCCTAGAGTTCCGTGTGGGGAGGCAATCCTGACATGCTTCTGTCTCTCAATCTGGGCTTCCATAGCTCTTCTTTGGGCGGCTTCCTCTCTCTTTTGGGCTGCTTCCTCTCTCTCCATCAGCCTTTGATGTTCTCTTTGTCTCTCCTCAGCTTGGAATTTGGCTAATTCTAAATCCTTTTGGCCCTTACCACCTCTCATTTTAATCTTTCTGTGTTTAACTTACTAACTGAAAATTAAACAAAATTTTCTTATATGACTTGGAAATTCTTAGCAGGGTTTTTATCCTGCCAGCAGAGGGAGAAAGACCCCCATACACTGATTCTCAGAAAACTGAACTGACCAGTTCCCCCCCACAGGGCCCCTGGGATGGTTGCCTAGCACTTAACAAGCCTATTAACTCTTAAATGCAAACCTGGGCTACTCTCTGCTATCCAGCAGGAGAAACCCTTCCAACCCCCCCCCCCCCAAAAAAAACCTTCAGCTCCCTGCCCTCAGGCAGCTGAAAAAGACAAAGCGTGGAGCTATCTACAGCTTCAAAACCTGCAGAACAAGTTTTACCCATGAAAAAAGAAGTAACCCCCCCAAGCTTATTTTACCAGCTTGGGTTAAAATGTTTTTCCCCAGAACACAACTTCTTCTGTATCTGGACCTGGTACACTACCATCACCAAACTAGGTCTAGGGTAGTTTGGGACCCTTCTTTCCCTTTCCACTAACCCCCCAAACGTCTTCCTTCCCTGGGAAGCTTGAGAGAAAAAAAACAAACCTCGCCTGCTCCTGCGAGACGTGCCTGATTCAAAACCAGGATCTTACACAATGAAAAACAAGCAGTCAGCTTCTTAAAAGAAAGATTTTAATAAAAGACAGAAAGAAAGGAATAAATCCCTTATAACCATCAATAGAACAGCATCTACCATAATCAACAGAAGGATTCAGAAACCAAACCTCTCCCCCCAAGGCAACTTTCTCCCACTGTTGATATCTCTGCTGAATCTTACAATCTCAAGAAGCACCCAGCCAACACTCACCACTGAGAACCCTCCAAGTGATAAAAAGAAAGTAAACTTACTGACTACAGTACTTGATAGAATCTTATAGTTACGGTGAAAGACATAGCTGTGTTCATCCCATAGCCGAGGTGAACAGAGAGAGAGCCAGAGAGAAACTGAAACTCAAAATCCTTTGTTTCCTGAGGAATTTCTCATTGGTCAGTTGTCCACCTCTCAGGTTACCTTTAGCTTAACCCCTTACAGGTAAACACTAATTCTAGGCTACTTCACACTTATGACAGCTTCCCTCTAACACTCTCCTGCTGCCCTCTGGCCATGCTGTATCACAAAACAATGCAGTTGTCAAAACCTGTTGTGTTGTCAAAATCCAAGGGAAAATGATCAGCCAAAGACTATTGACTTGCTAATAACTCAGATCCGCTGTAACAAATGTAGAAGATTGGAAAATGCTGGGGAAACCCCAGGAGGACAGGAAGAAGCAGATTTATGCTGTACAAAGAGACTGTCTAGCTGTAAGAGATGAGACCAGACCAGCAAAGACTTGCAGGAGGAGACAAGGAGAAGTACATCTTGGACTCTCTGAAGGACACTAGAACTCAAATGGTTCTCAGGGAGGGTGAGGAAACTGGCATGCAAATGTGTGTTGTTTTTTCATATATATATGTATCTCCTGTGTTTTTCTCTTAATTAAGTGTGTGTGGGTTAGAGGTGCCTTGCCAAATCTGTTTTTTTCTTTAATTATTATGAACTCCCTAGCCTACTCATCCTACTCTGTTGGATTCAGTCTTTCCTGGCCCTCTTATCAGCCAATACGAGAGCAGATGGTGCCATACACCCAAATTGAGTTACTTGAGTGCTTACCTAAGCCACTCAAGGACATATGGGAGACAATAGCCAACTTCCCTGCTCCCCAGGCTCTCCCCACACCATTGCATTATAAACCCAAAATTATACCGTCTTTCACTGCACAGGAATCTGTACAGTGTAAGCTCATTAATAAAGTTTGCCCCTCTCTCAATGTGAAGAGGAGAATGCACTCTTGTGTTATTTTCCCCCCAGACACTTTAGTCAAAGGCACACTGGTACAGATAAAGTAAAAATCAAGTTTATTAACTATAAAAGTTAGATGTTAAGTGATTATAAGTAATAGCAAACAGATGAAAGCAGATTATCTAATAAATAAACAAAATAGCAAACTAAGCCTAAAATACTAGAAAGATTGGATATGAATTAGCACATTCTTACCCTGACTGATGATACAAGCAAACTTGCAGATTCTAAGGGGCAAGCTGCATTTGCTTTGCAGCTTGGGATCCCCTCCCCCATTTCAAGTCTTTTTTTGAGAACTTTTCTGAGGTATTGAGTTATGGGGAAGTGAACCACCAATGACATCACTCCCTGGCTTATATAGCTTGTTCATATGTTTCAAAGCTTCTCCAGACCAGTTTGTGGAAAAATACAGGTACCCAAAGTGGAGATCAGTGTCATGTGCTCTGGTCACAGGCTCTTACTGAATCACAGCAGCCATTACCTATAGGTTATCTGGAGCGTTCTCATAAAGGCTCACCAGAGGGGGAATAAGCTTCTCCTACAGCCTATTGTTTTGCCTAATGGTCCATTACTTTGAATAGGGCCTTCACAACCATCTTGCCTAGTGGGTGTCACCCAGCTGTAACTACATTTGAAGTACAGATATATAGTCAATATTAATAACTTTAGATATAAAAATGATACATGCATACAAATAGGAAAATCATATTCAGCAAATCATAACTTTTGCAATGACACCTCACATGACTCATCCTGTACACATTGCATCATAATTATGTCATAATCATATAATAATCATACAATTATGTAGAATGTGGAGTTCAGTATCACAGGGTGAAATAGTAACCCAGAGTTTCCATGAGGATGTAGCTCTGGAGAGGGCTAATGAGACTTTTGGAGGATGTGTGGTGTGACGGATGTGTGGATGACCACCTGAAATTGGGGTACCACTGAGCCCCCGACACACCAGCCTGAGCACTCTCTTACACTGTACTGCTGTGACAAACTTCAAAGCCCTCCAGCCTACACTTTCACCAGCATTCATACAGGTAGGGACACACATTGTTGTAGTTACATGCAGGCTCTCTAACCATCAGCTTCACAGCCTGAGATCCCAGCGCAATACCATCCTGCCTGGTCAAATCTGGCCAGCATATGGGTTTAATATCCAGTCTGCCTTGCCCTCAATGTGAAGAGAACAATTCACACTTGTAACCAAACAAAGATATTCCCCAAACACTCCAGTCAAAGCCAAGTGTTGATATCACCGTGTTGTGTGATGGACACTTGACAAAATTACTGTACTTAGTGATGGACATTGGAGGGGTTATGTCATTCAGTCTTTCAATATTTCTTGAAAAATTACCATGGACCTCAAAATTTTTACCACAAACACATTGCTGACCCCTGGTCAAAGCTCACTGGTTTAGATTAAAATAAAAACAAAGTTTATTAACAACAAAAGATAGCTTGTCAGTGATTATAAGTGGTAGCAAACAGATCAAAGCAAATAACATAGCAAATAAATAAAAACCCAAATGAAGCTTAATATACTCAATAGATTAGATATGAATTAGTAGATTATCACCCTGAGAAATGACACAAGCAGGTTGCAGAGTCTTATGGGACAAGCTGCGCTTACTTTACAGCTTGGAACCTGCAGGTGTTTCATACATAGGCTAGAAATCCCTTTAGCTTGGGTCCAGCACTTCTACTAGTTCAGTCTTTGTTTCTCAGGTGTTTCCAGGAGTCCGCTTGTGTGGGGAGTGAAGAACCACGGATGATGTCACTCCCTGCTTTATATAGCTTTTGCATATGCTGGGAACACTTTGTTCCAAAGCTTGATTCCCAGACCAATGTATGGAAAATTATTGACATCCCAAGATGGAGTACAGCATCGTGTGGCCTGGTCACATGTCCTTGTAGAATCATAGTAGCTATCACTCACAGGCTGTCTGTAGTGTTCTCTGGAAGGCTCACCAGATGGGAGATATGCTTCTCCTTAGAGTTGCTAGCTGTCTGGTTGTCGACTGAAATGCCCCATTGAAAAGGGACCCTGGCAGCTTCAGTCAGTACCACTCACCGGGCCATTAAAAGTCCAGTTGGCAGGGCTGACAGGCTCCCTACCCAGTTTCACAAGCCTCCCTGGAAGCAACAACATGCCTCTCATCTCCTAGGTGCAGGGACAGCCAGGGGGCACTCCATGCACTGCTCCAACAAAAGCATCGGCTCTGCAATTCCCAGTGGCCAGGAATCACAGTCAATGGGATTTGTGGAGGTAGTGCCCGCAGGTGGAGGCAGTAAGCATGCACTATGCAGAGGCACCTGGCCAC